>JAVHYY010000694.1:0-33718 GCA_035221665.1 Okamejei kenojei
CCCATAAAAGGGGTGCTGGATGGAATAACAAACTAGTGAAACAATTTTAAAGTTCATGTTAGTGTCAAACGAACATTACCTTAGTCCCTGACACTGTGCAGAGGCCGGTCTCCCAGCCGCTGAGACCTTCACACACGAATGTGCAGCTCCGCCAAAGATCAGTGTTTTGAGTGATCACAGGGCGTGATGCAAAGACAGGACCGCACAGATCAATCGGTGTCAGTCCCAGTCCACTGATGAAGTGTTTCCACAGAATCCCAGTGCACATTCTGAGACTCAACTGGTAGTCAGCGTGTTCGAGGATCTCCGTTTACCACTTCACTCCGTGTGTTTTCCAACCCCGGCGTTTAACGCCTCCTTCACACCAGTAAATCACTCGGCTGATTGTTTCATTAGGAAATGGACCCAGATACTTCCTCCCAGATCCAAGCTCCCCAGGGAGGAGAACCAGTGACAAAAACCGGAGAAATACTTCAAATCGCCCCTCTGAATTGCCACTGGCTTCAATGAGGATTGACTTGAATCCCCCGCGATCTGGAGCCAGAATTTTGTGAGTGCAGCTACAAACTCTTGGATGGTGAGGAGCCGGGAAGGTGTACACCACGCTCCGGGCTGAATGCCTCACTCTTCCAAAAGTTCCATCTGAACCCACCAGGAACAGGGAAGCTGCAGATTGTGTTTGCCTCAAATCTCCATCAGTGAACACAATGTTCTTTCTCAGCCACTCCATGAAGGCCATCTGACCCCAAGCCTCAGTAACACCTCACTGAGGCTCACAATCTCACGCCGTTGTTTTTCAGGATGCTAGTAAAATAAAGTAGCAATATAGTTGGTGCTGGTCCTTGGGAACACCACGCTGCGGTCCCGGTGTGTTTGTGTGAAGAAGGGGCCCAGTGTCATGCCGAGGATCACAGAAGGATTGGTTGTAGCTCATGTGTACCAGATACCGTTCTCCTTCGACGAGTTTTGAAAACAAGCTGTTGCCACCGACTGATCTTCAAAATACCTGGTGAAATATTCCTTCCCGTTTCCTCCACCAACAAATCCCAGGATTTCAGCCCGGAACACTATCTCGCCTTTTGCCCAAGTAAAATGTAACGCAGAGTGGCGGGATGTCACTAGCACTGACACCCTGAGCAGCTTGTGCTGGATTAAACTGTACACAATGTCAGCACACTCACCCACCACTCGGATCTGGGCACTGTGCTGAGGTTCTGTGTCTCTCCGACTGTCAGCAAAATCGATCTGCCCTTGATTCATCCAACCGTCGAATATAAACAGCAATCCCTTCTGGGTTCTTCCAGACCTCTCCCAGGACATTCTTCAAGTACGATACTGATCCAGAATCATTCCCTCAGGTTACTCTGCAGTTAATAGTGTTCAAATCCCGAATATGAACTGAGACAAACAGGAAGTGTGGGTATATTTTCCCCGTGGCCCATCATAACAATCTTTTGCACCATGTTGTTTTTTTTTACCGATCACCAGCGACTCCGGCTACTGTTTGCTGAACTCCCAGATCTGGATTCCTCCTGTACAGATGCTGTGGAAAACAATTGATCATCTGATTTTTTTCCAGTATTTTTTCCTAGACATTGATCTCACCACTTCTTCATGTCCCAGGCTCTTGCCAGCAGCTCGTGTACGCACCAGTTCCGATCCCGAACAGTGGAGATGATGTGAGCTCAGCGTATCGATCAAGCAGCTGAAACCTTAACCTTCTCCTTCATCAGGATGGTGTTCACGCTCAGTGTTTCAGTCTGTGCTCGCAGAGTCTCCTTGTGTTTCTGTTGGACATCTTGCACGGGAACAGGCAGATAATGCACCATGTTAGATGGCTCAACTCAAACTCAACTAAACACTACAAGAATGAATTCAATACCCTTCAATTAAATTAGTTCACTGACGGATTTCAGTGCAATAAGAGAGCGAGAAAGAAAGAGAAATAGAGAGAGAGAGGGGGAAAGAAAAAGAGGGAAAGAGAGAGAGGAGGAGAGGGGGAGTAGGTGGAAGAGGGACGGAGAGAAGAGAGAGAGTAGAGAGAAACGAGAGAGAGAGAGAGAGAGGAGAGAGGAGATCGAAAACGAAGAAAGGGAAGAGAAAAGAGAGAGAAGAGCGAGGAGAATAGAGAGAGAAGGAAGAGAGTGGAAAGAGATAACTTCAAGAGAGGCCGGGAGAGAGAGAGACATGTAGATAGATGAGGAGGAGAGGGCCGGCGAGCGGAGAAAGAGAGAGGAGAAAGAGCAGAGAGCGAAGAGAGGATAGGGAGACGAAGAAAGAGAGGGAGAGAGACAGAGGGGCCAAAGCAGCGAGAGGAGAAAGCGAGAGAGTGGATGCGAGAGAAACAAAGAAAGAGAGAGGGGGGAGAAGGGGAGAGAGGAGAAATAGAGAGCGAGAGAGAAATAGAGAGAGAGGGAGAGAGAGCGACAAGAGAGGAGAACAAGAGATAGAGAGGAGAACAAGAGAGAGAAGAGAGCGAAAGAGAGAAAAGAGAGCGAGAAAGAGAGAGCAAGAGAGAGAGAGAGAAAGAGAGAGTGGGAAAGAGAGCAAGAGAGAGAAAGAGAGAGAGAGAGAGAGAAAGAGAGCGAGAGAGAGAAAGAAAGAGCGAGAGAGAGCGAGGAGAGAGGGGGAGAGGGAGGAGAGAGAGAGAGAGAGAGAGGACAGAGAGAGAGGACAGAGAGAGAGAGAGGGGACAGAGAGAGAGGACAGAGAGACAGAGAGAGAGAGCGAAGAGGACAGAGAGAGAGACGACAAGAGAGAGAGGACAGAGAGAGAGAGGACAGAGAGAGAAGAGACAGAGAGAGATGAGAGACAGAGAGGAGAAGGGACAGAGAGAGAGAGGACAGAGAGAGAGAGGACAGAGAGAGAGAGGACAGAGAGAGAGAGGACAGAGAGAGAGAGGACAGAGAGAGAGAGGACAGAGAGGAGAGAGAGGACAGAGAGAAGTGGACAGAGAGAGAGACGACAGAGGAGAGAGAGGACAGAGAGAGAGGACAGAGAGAGAGGACAGAGAGAGAGAGGACAGAGAGAGAGAGGACAGAGAGAGAGAGGACACATAGAGAGGACAGAGAGAGAGAGGACAGAGAGAGAGGACAGAGAGAGAGGACAGAGAGAGAGGACAGAGAGAGAGAGGACAGAGAGGGAGAGGGATACAAAGAATGAAAGAGGAGAAAGAGAGATAGAGAGAGAGAGAAAGAGAGAGAGGGGGGAGAAAGAGAGAGAGGAGAAAGAGAGGGAATAGAGAAAAAGAGAGAAAGAGAGGGGAGGAGAGGAGAAAGAGAGAGAGAGGAGAGAAGGGAGGGGAGGATGGGAGAGAGGAGGAGAGTGAGAGAAGAGAGAGAGATTGAGGGAGAAAATAGAGGAGAAAGAAGAGAGAGAGGAGAGAAGGAAGGGAGGAGAGAACGAGAGAGGGAAGAGAGAAAGAGAGAGAGGAGAGAGGAAGAGAGAGAGAGGAGGAAAACAGGGAGAGGGATAGAGATGAGAGAGGATAGAAAGAGAGAGAGGAGAAAGAGAGAAAAGGGGAGAGAGAGAGGATGAAAGAAGAGAGCGAAGAGAGGAGGGGAGAGGAGAGAGAGAGAGAGAGTGGAGAGGAGAAAGAGATAAAGAGAGGGAAAGAGAGTGAGACAGGAGAAAGAGAGAAAGAGGGAGAGAAAGAGAGAGGAGAAAGAGAGAGAGAGGGAGTAGAGAGAGAGGAGAAAGAGAGAGAGAGGGAGTAAGAGAGAGGAGGAGGAGAAGAGAGGAGAGAAGACAAGAGAGAGAAAATAGAGGGAGAGAGAAAGAGAGAGAGATGAGAGAGAGAGATATGAGAAAGAGAGAGAGTAGAAAGAGAATGAAGAGTTGAAAGAAAGAGAGTTTAAAGAGAATGTAGAGAGGGAAGAAAAGAGGAAAAGAGAGTGAGAAGAGAGGAGAGAGAGAGTGTAGAGAGAGTAGAGAGAAGGAGGAGAGAGTGAAGGAGAACGAGAGAGAGAGGAGAGAACAAGAGAGGGGTGAGAGAGATAGAAAGAGAGTGAGAAGAGTGAGAGAGAAGAGAGGGAGGAGAGAATGAGAGGAGAGAGAGGGGAAAAGAGAGAGAGGGAGAGAGAGAGAGAGAAACAGAGAGAGAGGACAGAGAGAGAGAGAGGGGACATGAGAGTGAGGACAGAGAGACAGAGAGAGAGAGCGAGAGGACAGAGAGAGAGAGGACAGAGAGAGAGAGGACAGAGAGAGAGGATAGAGAGAGAGGACAGAGAGAGAGAGGACAGAGAGAGAGAGGACAGAGAGAGAGGACAAAGAGAGGACACAGAGAGAGAGGACAGAGAGAGAGGACAGAGAGAGAGAGGACAGAGAGGGAGAGGGATACAAAGAATGAAAGAGGAGAAAGAGAGATAGAGAGAGAGAGAAAGAGAGAGAGGGGGGAGAAAGAGAGAGAGGAGAAAGAGAGGGAATAGAGAAAAAGAGAGAAAGAAGAGAGGGGAGGGAGAGGAGAATGAGAGGAGAGAGAGAGAGAGGGAGGGGGAGGATGGAGAGAGGAGGAGAGTGAGAGAAGAGAGAGAGAGTGGAGGGAGAGAGATAGAGGAGAAAGAGAGAGAGAGAGGAGAGAAGGAGAGAGAGGGGAGAACGAGAGAGGGAAGAGAGAAAGAGAGAGAGGGAGAGGAGGAAGAGAGAGAGAGAGAGAAAGAGGGAGAGGGATAGAGATGAGAGAGGAGAGAAAGAGAAGAGGAGAAAGAGAGAAAGGGGAGAGAAGAGAGGGATGAAAGAGAAGCGTAAAGAGAGAGGGAGGAGGAGAGAGAGAGAGAGTGAGGAGGAAAGAGATAGAGAGGGAAAGAGAGTGATACAGGAGAAAAGAGTAAGAGGGAGAGAAAGAGAGAGAGAAAAGAGAGAGAGAGGGAGTAGAAGAGAGGAGAAAGAAAAGAGGAGTAAGAGAGAGGAAGAAGGAGAGAGAGAGAGAAAGAGAGAGAGAGGAAAAGAAGGAGATGAGAAAGAAGAGAGATGAGAGAGAGATATAATGAGAAAAGAAGAGAGAGTAGAAAGAGAATGAGAGAGTTGAAAGAAAGAGATTGAAAGGGAATGAGAGAGAGATGAAAGAGAGGAGAAAGAGTAGAGAGTGAGAGAGAGAGAGAGAGAGAGAAGAAGAGAGAGAGAGAGAGAGAGGAGGAGAGAGTGAGGAGTAATCGAGAGAGAGAGGAGGAGAAACAGAGAGAGAGGGAGAGAGAGAGAGAAAGAAGCAGTGAAAGGAGTGAGAGAGAGAGAGAGAGAGGGAGGAGACTGAATGAGAGGATGAGAGGGGGAGAAAGAGAGCGAGGGAGAGAGAGAGAGAGAACAGAGAGAGAGAGAATTGAGAGAGGAGAAAGAGTGAGAGAGAGAGAGAGAGAGCGAAAGAGAGAAAAGAGCGAATGAGCGAAAGAGTGAGCGACAGAGAGAGAGGAAGAAAGAGAGAGCGAGAGAGAGAAAGAGAGAGGGGAGAAATAGAGAGAAAGAGAGAGGAGAAAGAGGAAAAAGGGGGGGGGGAAAAGAAAAAAAAAAAGAACGAGAGAGAGAGAACGAGAGAGAGAGAGAACGAGTGAGAGAGAGAACGAGTGAGAGAGAACGAGTGAGAGAGAGAGAGAACGAGAGGAGAGAGAGAGAGAGAAGAAGGAGAGAGGATGAGAAGGAGAGAGCGAGAGAGGAGAACGAGAGAGAGGAGAACGAGAGAGAGGAGAAACAGAAAGAAAGGGGAGAAAGAGAGGGAGAGGGAGGGAGAGACAAGGGAGAGAGAGACAAGGGAGAGGGAGAGAGAGAGAGAGAGAGAGAGAAAGAGAGACAGGAGAGAGAGCGAGGGAGAGAGACAGAGAGGAGAGGGAGAGAGGAGAAAGAGAGAGAAGAGAAAGACACAGAGAGAGTGAGAGAGAGAAAAAAGACAGAGCGAGGAGAAAGTGAGATGGGAGAGAGGAGAGAGAAAGAGACAGAGAAAGGGGGGCAGAGGGGAGAAATAGAGAGAGCGAGGAGAAAGAGGGAGAGGAGAGAGAGGGAGAGAGGTAGAGGAAGGAAAGTGATAGAGGACAGACAGAGGGGATAAAGAGAGAGGGGGGATAAAGAATGAAAGAGAGGTGAAAGAGAGAGAGAGAAAGAGGGAAGGAGGAGAGGGAGAGAGAGAGGAGAGAGAGAGGAGAGAGAGAGAGGGGAGAGAGAGGAGAACGAGAGAGCGAGGAGAAAAGAGAGCGAGGAGAAAGAGAGAGAGCGAGCGGAGAGAGAGGAGAGGGGAGAGAGAGCGAGAAAGAGCGAGAGAGAAGAAAGAGGGAGAGGAGAGAAAGGGAGAGAACAAGAGAGAACAGAGAGAGAGAGAGAGGGCAAAGAGAGAGAGATGAGAGAAGAGAGGAAGAAAGTAGAGAGAAGAGAGAGGAGAGAGAGAGAGAGAGAGAGGAGAGAGAGGAGGAGAAAGATAGAGAGAGGGAGAAGAGGGGGGGGAGAGAGAGGAGAAAAAGGGAGAGGAAGAAAGAGAGAGAAGGAGAGAAAGGAGAGAAAGAGAGACGGGAGAGAAAGGAAAGAGAGAGAGGAGAAAAGAAAGAAGAGAGAGAGAGAGAGAAAAGGGAGAGAGAGAGAGAGAGGAGAAAGAGAGAAGAGAGAACAAAGAGAGAGAGAGAGAGAGAAGGGGAGAGGGGGGAGGGGAGGAAGAGAGAGGAGAGGAGAGAGAGAGAGGTTTGAGAGAGCGAGGAGAGCGGAGAAGGAGAGAGAAAGAGTGAGCGAAACAAAAAGAGCGAAAGAGAGAGAGAGAGAGAGAACGAAACAAAGAGAGAGAGAGAGAGAGAGAACGAAACAAAGAGAGAGAAAGAGAGAGGGAAATATGTATTTTTATTTTCAAATATCTTAAATGTAAACATGATTTGCCTGTTTCTCTTCATGATCTTTTCACCCTTTCTTCTAATATTCACCATTACCCAACCAGAAGAAGAAATGATCTTCAATCTTCCGTTTTGACCGAACATTCCAGAACACCCTACTTCTTAAAGGTTCCTAAATTATGGAATACTACTCCAGCCTCGTCATAAAAGTCTCGCACCTCCTTAGCCACCGTTGAAGATTGCGCTTAAAAGGTTTCTCATCATGTCCTGAGTTCTGACCTCCAGCTTTTTGTAATGTTATTTATGAGCTCAAACTACTTCTGTTGACCCTTATCTCATACTTTATCTTATTATGTTATTTATTTTCATATTTTTAATTACATATTTTTAATATTCATTCTTAAACTGTATTATTATTTACTATTGTCTTTTTTATTTCTCCTGCCCCCTGATTTGCCATTAACGCTCATTTTCAGATGGGAGCGGACTTTGTATCAGCCCTCTGGGCATCCCATTTCCCAGCACTGTATGGTATTATAAAATGATCGTTTGTCTTTCTTTTTAAACATGGTGCAAATAAATGAACAAACAAACAAACAAGAGAGATGGAGAGAAAGAGTAGAGAGAGGAGAGAAAGAGAGTAAGAGAGAGAGGGAGAGAGAGAGGGGAAAGAGAGAGAGGGGAAAGAGAAAGAGAGAGAGGAGAATGAGAGAGAGAGAGGAGAGAGAGAGAGGAAAACAAGAGAGAGAGAGAGAGAGAGAGAGAAGAGAGAGGGAGGGAGGGAGGAGAGAGAGAGGAGAGAGAGAGAAGAGAGAGGGAGGAGAGAGAGAGGAGAGAGCGAGGAGAACGAGAGAGCGAGGAGAACGAGAGAGCGAGGAGAACGAGAGAGCGAGGAGAACGAGAGAGCGAGGAGAAAGAGAGAGGGGAGAGGAGAAAGAGAGAGGGGAGAGGAGAAAGAGAGAGGGGAGAGGAGAAAGAGAGAGGGGAGAGGAGAAAGAGAGCAAGAGGAGAAAGAGGGAGAGAGAGAGAAGAGAGAGAGAGAGAATGAGAGGAGAACGAGAGAGAGGAGAACGAGAGAGAGAGAGAGGAGGAGAACGAGAGAGCGAGGAGAAAGAGAAAAAGAGAGAGAGGAGAAAGAGAGAGGGGGAGAGAGGAAAGAGAAAAGACAGTGAGAGAGATTAAGAGAAAGAGAGGGAGAAAGAGAAAAAGAGAGCGAAAGAGAGAGAAAGAGAGAAAGAGGGGGAGAAGGGGAAGAGAGGGAGGGGAGGAGAGGCAGAGGAGAAGGAAGAGATGAGGGAGATGGAGCATCACTGCACATCAACCAGTCCTCCCCGTTGTACACTGGATTTCACAGATCTCTCTCACAACCCTGATAATTGTACAAGGGCTTTGCAATGTACCGCCTGGAGCGTTGAAAAAAGCATGTTGATGGCGGCTCCCAAGGTCGGGCCACCTAACAGTCCAAAACCCCACGCACGGAATGGTGCAGTCCAGAGGCGGCCCTTAACCAGAGGGTTTAAAGGCAAGGGTTTGGGTGCCACCTTGCTCTCTTTGGACTTCCTGATGAATTGAGAGACCTGAATAAAAAGGTACTTTCCCTACACCTGGCTCCTCGCCTTAATTTCGGGATAGTACCCCACAGTGTAATGGTTCCAGTGTGTGTCAGAGATCGAGTGATCTGGGAACTACTATCGACCTCTTTGGTTACACTCGGACTATCCTTGATCGGACTTTCCTGGTTTTACCTTGCACTAAACGTTATTCCCTCATAGTTTTTCTATACTGTAAATGGCTCGATTATAATCACATATTGTCTTTCTGCTGACCGGATAACACGCAACAAAAGCTTTTCATCGTGCCTCAGTACATGTGACAATACACTAAACTAAGCTAAACCTGAATCTACAGACAAAGAAGCAATCCACAGTGAATCCCCGTGTCAGTCAGTCTAACAATTGCTTAGCCTTTGATCTTCTGATGTCCCATTCTGCAATGCTCAGAACAGTTTCAGTATGACATCAATTCTAACAAGTCATTGGTGTGAACTGTACATTTCAACACTCACCTTCCATATGAGAGGGTAATTCAGTTAAACCTCTGGTGATGTTCATGTATTCTTGTGGATCAGGACCTGTTCAAATCAACGAGCATTCATTAAACCAGACTTGAATAACATTGTTAACTCCAGCGTTTCAATGTGATATTCAGCTCAGTGTGGTGATTTACCGTACCGAGCTCCTGGATTTCTTTCAGTATTTTGTCCAGGCTTTTGGTAATTCATTCTGCATTTTCACAAAGATTCCCACATTCACTCGCCGGGCACGGTTACCCTTCTCCATCACCAGACTGAGGAAGAGTATGGAACTGTCCTCTGTCTGGCGGTTTCCCTTTTACCACGAGCTCAGCGACACTCTGTGAAGAACAGCAATGAATATTGAGAAGTGACTGAGACAATGCTAATGGGGAGGGAATTAGCTGTTCAGTGATGGATATTCCGGTAGTTTTTTGAGCATAGTGACAGGCCATTGGTCTGCCTCTTCATACACCCATGAAATGACACTGTGCTGAACAAACTGTGTACTCCCAGAGTCCTGACAGTGGGAATACTCGCTTCACACCATGCATTGTCCGAGAACAACAGCAGTACAGCACGGAACAGGCATTCAGGCCAATGATGGCTGTGCTGACATTGATGTGAAATTAATCCATTCCTTTTGGCCTCACATGGACTGTATCCCACTAGGAATGGATGTGTCCAGTCCAACCTGCATTTCTTCCTGCTCTGCATTATGAAGCCATTATGTTCTTTCATCTACATTCTTATCCTCTGTGAGCCGGCCGGCATTCACTCATTGACCAGATAACATTTTATTTCTATACCTACCCCAGTTTTACCCGATCACAGACATTCCTCCCTTGTACATTTCCTGCAGCTCATCCCCTCCTTTCACTGCACATTAAGTCAGCTTCTCTTCCCACAGATGTGTAAATAACTCACCTGCTGAATATTTTTAAACACCGTAGATTTTAGTAAATGTACTTTTGTTTATTTTATTTGTCAATTGAATGATAAGCGAACAGTTTAATGTCTTAGATTAATCCAGCAGGTCAGACAGCATGTCTAAATACCGAGTTATTTTGTGCAGCACATTGTGTGTGTTTTTGTAAACCAGCATCTGCAGTTCCTTGTGCTTGTGCAGAATGCCCTTTGTGGTTTAATGAACTGAGCTAAATGTGACCAATGAAACTGATGACACTTGAGAAGTATTATCGTTTTTGATTCTGGTTTACAAGTTTACTGCTCCCTGACCGTTGTGCTAAGATGCATGTGTAGGAAGAGCAGCTGGATCAGAATGGAACATTCTCAGAAATCCCCAGGTCACAGGTTTTATTCCTGATACCAGATCTACAGGACGCAGCTGAACACAGATCAACATGGCACGTCTATGTCTCCATTGCACTACTTCAGTGCGAGGTGACCAGACTAAGTCAAAGTATTTGTTTCTTCAAAACAGATAGCAAACAAAAATTGTTAAAGGTAAACCATGGCAATCTGTGTAATTGATTCGTCAGGACAGACGTAGAGTGGCAAGATCTATATCCTCACACACACTGCTACAGTGTGTACATCTCTTCAGGCTCCAATGACTGTACAAAACAAAGGGAGCAACAGCACACTACATTATACCTCTATCAGTACCCTCCAAACACTCCTAAAAACCAATAATTCCAAGTTGAATATGGCATGACTGAAAGAATTCTGCAGCCTTTCAGATTATAGGAAAAGCTGGGTCCAAATCAAGCTCATCCAATAACAAGTTATTGCTTATCTATGGAGCGTCAGCTATTTTTTCAATCTTGACATCTTTATGGCCTTGAAAGAAGCACATGCTATTACTGCAGGATCCCATCTTAATGTCCTTTATTTTGAAAAATGGACAACCTGTCCCTCCATATTATGATCCATATAATTTACAAAGTCATTCAGAGTTGGCACCGAGCCATCCTTTTGTTCTACTAGACCGTGCTTTTGTAGAAGGACGACTCCATTTTAGATTTGACTATTAGAATTGAATATTAGCTCTTCACCCCAATGCCGTCAGGTCTGTGACAGGAAACAGAAGTCACCGTGTTCCTTCCACTTACCCTCCGTGTTCCTTGGTCACTGAAATATCCCTCATCTCATCATGAAGCCGAGACTTTCAACCCCTTCTTCAATCGCCTGTTTTTCAGTCTCTCCCGATAGAATTTTGTCAGCATGGAACAATTTGTAGTCGCTCCACAGGTGTCAGCACTCAGAGAATGTAAGGCGTTAGATCTGTGTATACAAAGAGAGAAACTAAACATCATCTGAATCATGTCCCTTGACTCCCGCTACAACAGCAACCCCTCATCCTGACTGTTCCTGCCCCCTAATTAGAATGATCAAAACAGAATATTGAATAAGACAATGTGGCTGGAGGAACTCAGTGGGTCAACCATCATCTCTGGAGAACATGGATAGGTGATGTTTCAAATCTGGACCTTTCTTCAGGCCGATTGTGGTGCCGGTGAGTGGGGAGAAATGTGGATAAGAGGGACAGGTCAAAGACTGGTAAGTAACGTGGATACAGGTGAGGGGAGTTTTTGATAGGCATAATTTGAGAAATACCAGAGATGAAAAGACAGGTGTGAAATAAAAGGAGTGAAGAGTTGCAAATTGTGAAGTGAGATGAATTAATGTATGTGGAAAGGGAGAAGGGAGAAATTTGGCGAGGAGTAAAAATGGTTAGCAACCGGAAAAAGCGTAAGTGTCCAGCAAAACAGTCGCCAAGTCTGTGCTTTGTCTCGCCAATTCCCGACCATTGTAACTCTCTTCCCATTCCCATAGCAACCTCTCTGTCCTTGGACGCATGCTCACTGGAGGAACAGCACCTCAAATTCCGCGTGCTAGCCTACAATCCAATGGTATGAACAGTGAATTCTCCAATTTTATGTAACAAAAAAAAAATTTTTCCCAAACCGCAACACCCCGCAATATTTCCCCCCCCCCCCCCCCCCCCCCCCACTGTTTTTGCACCGATTTCTCCTCTCCCCATTTCCTGCTGTTATGGTTCAGTGTTCTTAAACAGACAAGAACGCAAATAAAATCAGTGATCATACAGTACAATCTTTATTTCACCAGGCGGGAGTGGTAAAACTCTTTAC
Source organism: Okamejei kenojei (assembly GCA_035221665.1). Classification (NCBI taxonomy): domain Eukaryota; kingdom Metazoa; phylum Chordata; class Chondrichthyes; order Rajiformes; family Rajidae; genus Okamejei; species Okamejei kenojei. Next base: position 11,985 of record JAVHYY010000694.1, read on the forward strand.
AGTATGTAGATTACAGATTGTACAGAGTTCTCATCCCCACACAAAGGGGCAGTGATCTAATTACATATATATATATATTGGATAGATATATATATATATATATATATATATATATATATATATATCCAATACCCAACGATTCAGCAATACCTTATCTACAGATCATAGTACAGCCTCTTGCTTCTTAAGATTGACAGCTTCTTAAGATTGACAGCTTCTTCTGACAGAGGAAAGGTTAGCCATATGGTTGTATGAGAAGGCTATATTTCTGCAGAACACTCATTTTGTTTTTTTTCTACTTATGACATACATTATAATCTTATAGAAGAAAGGATAGTGCCAAGAGTCTGAATCTGTCTAATGTTTATATTATCGAGGAGACATTCATGAAGCTGTGCTTGTACAATCTTTATTTCACCAGGCGGGAGTGGTAAAACTCTTTACAGTATGTAGATTACAGATTGTACAGAGTTCTCATCCCCACACAAAGGGGCAGTGATCTAATTACATATATATATATATATTGGATATATATATATATATATATATATATCCAATACCCAACGATTCAGCAATACCTTATCTACAGATCATAGTACAGCCTCTTGCTTCTTAAGATTGACAGCTTCTTAAGATTGACAGCTTCTTCTGACAGAGGAAAGGTTAGCCATATGGTTGTATGAGAAGGCTATATTTCTGCAGAACACTCATTTTGTTTTGTTTCTACATGACATACATTATAATCTTATAGAACAAAGGATAGTGCCAAGAGTCTGAATCTGTCTAATGTTTATATTATCGAGGAGACATTCATGAAGCTGTGCTTGTTATCTCGCTTATGGTATTGGAAAGGAAACATCAACAGTCTGTTAGCTTTGTTAAGGTTAGTGTGTTTCGCTGGCTTTGCAATTTAATAGGAGAAGGTTAAAGGTTGTCTTTGTTTCAGCTGAATCCATTTTGTAAGTAGAAATATTTTTTATTAACTTCCACACTGCCTCCTATATTCCTTTCTTTATTTTCACAATCTCCAACACTCAATCCTTCTGCTGAACACCTGGATTTTTCATCTCTAGCCTTTGTTCAACCACCTACCTATCAAAAAAAACCTCCTCAATAATATCCATCTCACTTGCCAGGCTTTGTGATGCTGCTCCTCTCTGCCAGCTTACGGCTGCACTCTACAATCAATCTTAAGGATCAGGGAGGCTGAGGCAGCATGTGAGCAGGGGTGGGTTGTATAGTGTGTGACCTGGGGAGGATGTGATGGTGTGACCTGGGGAACTTGGGCCCCAGGGGGATGTGACAGTGTGTGACCCAGGGAGCTTGGGCCACAGGGGGATGTGACAGTGTGTGACCCAGGGAGCTTGGGCCCCAGTGGGATGGGACAGTGTGTGACCCAGGGAGCATGAGCCCGGGGGATGTGACAGTGTGTGACCCAGGGAGCTTGGGCCCCAGGGGGATGGGACAGTGTGTGGCCCAGGGAGGGTGAGCCCGGGGGATGTGACAGTGTGTGACCCAGGGAGCTTGGGCCCCAGCGGGATGGGACAGTGTTTTGGCCCAGGGAGGGTGTGACGGTGTGACCCAGGGAGCTTGGGCCCCAGGGGGATGGGACAGTGTGTGATCCAGGGAGCATGGGCCCCAGGTGGATGGGACAGTGTGTGACCCAGGGAGCTTGGGCCCCAGGGGGATGGGCCAGTGTGTGACCCGGGAAGGGTGGGCACTGGGGGAGTGTGATCATCTCCATAGCTGGTGTTCAGACAGAGAACAAATCACAGCAAAAACACAGTAGACAAACGCACTGATGAAGAGGTGCAGATGCACTTATCACCCGAGGTTGATGCCAACACAGTAGACAAACGCACTGATGAAGAGGTGCATATGCACTTATCACTGTAGTTGATGCCAACTAATCTCCCTAGGATTATCTTCCACATGCATGAACCACCAAGCTTACTCATGGATAATGGAAATGCCTTGCAATTGCTCTCCTGTAACCAAGTCTGTCCCACCCATCACCATCGCTCCACTGTCTGTGGCCTCATGCTCCCTGGCTTCAATGATACTTTGTCATGTGTACCCAAATTCAGTGATCAACCTCCTATACACAAGGATCAGGAGAGGAGTAGATACACTTTCTATTATATATCATATATTAATGCACAGTCTTTTACCCAGAGGAGGAGAATCAAGAAACAATGATATAGGTTTCAGGTGGGTTCGGATATTTTATGGTAAAATCGGTACATGGATAGGATAGGTTTAGTGGGACATGGGCCTTACGCAGGCTTGTGGGACTATAGTAGATCGGCCATGTTGTTTAACTGGCCCTTGAGATGCCCCATATCTGCAGCAACAATATCATACCAATTTGATCTAATCCCATCTACCTGCTCATGGTCTGGATCCCTCTGTTCCCTGACTGGGTCAGACATGTGTCAGTCTAAACAGCGTTTCCACCACCTCCTCAGGCAGGACCTTCCAGGAACCGACCAAAGTCTGTGTAAAAAACTAGTCCTGCCTGTCCCCTTTAAACATTCCTCTCTCCAGTAAGAGACATCCCCACCCTGGGAACAAGACTGACATATATGCCCCTTACATTCTATACTCCTATTAGGCCTTCACTCAGCCTTCATTACTCTGATAAAACAATCCAATCTTTGTCTGCCTTAACTCAGACCATATTTCCAACTGATGTGTATTCTAGTGGATCATTTGACAGCTTTCCCCTTTGTAATGTTCGAGACCACATAAGGCCCTGTTGTGACTAGCACAAAGACAACACGTCCGCCATCGAGTAAGATATGTTTAATCTGCCAATGACTGAAACTTCCAGAAGGTCACTTGACCTCAGTCACGAGGCACAGGTACATTTGCCAGCTTCTGCTTTTGGCCTCAAGGGGCACTGGCATTTACATTATATATTACATTACATACATTATATATATATTGAACATTACAAAGACATCACATCTTCCCCTTCACTTTAATTACATTTGCCAGCTTCTCTTTTTGGCCTCACGGGCACTGGCATTTACATTATATATTCCATTACACATATTACATATAGTACATTACAAAGACATCACATCTTCCCCTTCACTTTTAATTGCATCTCATCTCCCCCTAATATCCACTTCAACCTCAAACTCTAGAAAGGGCCTGTCTCATTGCCTTTTGCTACGACTGGGAGACTGGCTCCTGCCTCTCGCTGCATCTCGGCGCTTCTGGGGACTTTTTCTGGTTTCTGGGAGACTGGCTCCTCTGTCCAGGTTTCTCACCCCTGGGAGACTGGCTCCTCTGTCTAGGTTTCTCACACTCTTAAATACCCTTCTGGGAGACTACTTCTGGCTTCTGGGAGACTGGCTCCTCTGTCCAGGGTTTCTCATCTGGGTGTCTGGCTACAGGTGGTCCATCCACGGCTATACAGGGATCTTTCTGGCCTACAGGTCTCTTGGATCCTGAACTTATGTCTCTATCCTGAACTTACTCTCCTTCAAACAAAAACAACGTAGTCAATACTAAAACAGTCAATACAAACCTATTTTTCCTTCTCTCAATTTTTTTTTTTCATAATAAACTCTTTGCTTCTTATAATTTTTTTTTTTCCAAGTTCATTTTTTCTTTAATTTTATTTCAGTTACATTGAAGGACATATTTAAGAAATAGATAATAGCATTCATTGGAATACGTTTACTTTAACAGTTGTGTGTGTTTTATATCAGGTGAGCATCCGCTATGCAATTTGCACATTACAAAATGCTCATTTCATACAGATAGCACAAACAGCATTGTTAAAATAGAAAAATAGCTTTAAAAAGTAATTGTTTACAAATGTTTGAACTTCCACAGAAAGAACATGCATTTCAAAGTATCTCTTCCACCAATGTCCAACTATTGCTTGCTGCATGCTAACAAAATAATTCCTACATTCGGATCAAAATGGGACCTAGCAAGTTATTTATTTATATTGAGTGAAATAACAAGGCAAATATCGCCATCTTTAAAACTTCCTACATACCGTGTGATAACATTTTCCATAATGCAACCCAACTGCAGTTCTACAATTTACTTGTTTTTCTCTTACTCAACTTTTATTTCTTTCGATTTGAATTTTGTTTTGTGTGTCTTTAAACTGTCGTGCTGCGCGCTCCGCGGGGCTCCTTGAATCTCTCGAACATGGCGGCGGCCATTACGTCCTCTGGGAGAAGCCGTCGATTCCTCTGGCCGTCACGGAAGGCGACTTTCTCTTCGTCTCCCGACCCTCCGAACGGGTCTTTTAGACCTGCTGGGTGAGTTTTCTTGTTTTCTTTGCTTCTTTCCCATCTCCTTCTCAGTTTCCCGACTGTTACTTTATTTTTCTTTTCTCTCTCTCTTTTCGGTGGCCGCTATTGCCGCGCGGACGGGGCTCCAACCTTTGGGCGCGGGTGATGGTCCGGGCTGGGAGAGGCTACCTTCTTTCGTCTCCCGGTGCACCGCCCGTTGCTGACTCCACAGCCCACCTGGCAGCTGCTAGGCTCTTCGCTGCCTCCGCTGCTCGGCTCTTCGCTGGCTCTCCGGCTCGTCTCTGCTGCTCGGCTCATCGCTGGCTCACCTGGCTCGCCTGGCTGCTCAGCTCGTCGGGACTGTGTCCTGCCGTCGGGGCTGGGTAAGCGTTGTGTCCCTCTTCTCTTGCGTGGACCCGCTTCTCTCTCGGCTGGTCTTCTCTCGCGACCGGGCTTTCTCCGCTTTCTCCCCCGACCGGGCTTACTCTGCTCCCGACCGGGCTGAAGTGCTTGGGCTGTGTCCTGCTTCTCTCACGCAGACCCACTCTTCGCTCGGGGCCGTATTTCCTCTCCGGCTCGTCTCTGCTGCTGGGCCCGCTGCTCGGCTCAGCGGGTCGGCTTCACTCACGCAGCCGGCGTTTTCACACTGCTGGTCCTCTTCACTCACGCGGCCGGACCCTTCACTCTGCCGGTCGGCTTCACTCATGCGGCCGGCTTTTTCACTCTCCCGGTCGGCTTCACTTACGCGGCCGGACCCTTCACTCACGCGGCCGGCTTTCTCTCACGACCGGGCTGAGTCTTCTTCCGGCCGGGCTGACTCAGTTTTCGCCGGTGGTCTCTCCGGACCTATCCATGGCCTACACGGTACTAGGCCCTCACCCGACGTCGATGGCGGCTGCACAGCCCTGGAAAACGTTCCAGGTAAGTTGACCTTTCTTTTCCCTTTTCTTTTCTTTGCATGGAGGCTCGAGGCTTGAAACCCTCTATATTATTATTATTTTTGTTTTCTTCTGACACCATGTAATGTTCGAGACCACATAAGGCCCTGTTGTGACTAGCACAAAGACAACACGTCCGCCATCGAGTAAGATATGTTTAATCTGCCAATGACTGAAACTTCCAGAAGGTCACTTGACCTCAGTCACGAGGCACAGGTACATTTGCCAGCTTCTGCTTTTGGCCTCAAGGGGCACTGGCATTTACATTATATATTATATTACATACATTATATATATAGAACATTACAAAGACATCACACCCTTGATCCACAATTCTGCAAATAGTTCTATTGTTTTTGAACTTACTAACTCGATCACCTACGTTTTTGTCCAAATCATAGACATGATCAGAAATTGCAGTGGTTCCAGAACTGATCCTTGCAGAATACTATTGGTCATGAACCTCGTCAGAATAACATCTCCACCACTATTCCTCTCTCCTGTTTCCCCTCGCTCTAACCCCTTTGTTTTTTGCTATTCTCTGTCCCTACAGTCGTCACCATTCTGCAGCATCCACTCCCCTCCCATTTCACTCACCTGCTCCTTGGATGAGACGCGATGATTCCTTGTTTGGTGGATTTTGGTCATGATGGATTTCACCACTTGGGACAGTTCCAGGGCCGTGAACCACGTCTCCTATTCCTCTCCCTCTGAACTGACATTGTTCCCTCTCCTCTTCAGCAGCTTCACATTCCAATGGCGTTCTGCTCTCAATCCCACTTTCTAACGTTGTTCCTGTGTTCTCACCATCGTTCGTTGATGAGGTGCCTGGCCAAAGTCTTCTGAAAACATTGCCCACTTGAGTTAATATCCCACCTGAAAAAAAAACATGAATTGCAGGTTGCAGAGAAATTTCTAATTGAGAAAACCACAGATTAGGAATAGCTGGCAGCAATCTGGGCTGACATTCTGGGGCAGGGGTGGGGAACCTTTTCATGTTGGAATGCCACATTAAGTTAGCTGTAATCTAATAAGGCCGCATCCATGAATCTTCAATTAGATATACTACAAAATGCACATTATTTTGTAAAAATCTAACTACTATGTACTAACTTCAAGAAAATGAAAAAATGTGTTAATTCTAAAGTGAATGAACCTTTTAATGACTTTGTTGTGACTGCTTTTTGTGGGAAAGTATGTGAATATTTGGTTGCAACATGGAGGTCCGCAGTCTCAGCTGATCTTCTAGATGGGTATCCGTCATTTGTGACCTTAAGGGCATCTTGATTTGGGTTCGGTAGGAGAATGTAGACTCGCAGCAATAAGTGGTTGAAAAGCAGGAAAGCATTTGTCGTGCGGGGAGGATTATTTCGTTGAATCTTTTTCGCTTTGGTATTTTAAATACGTTCATTTTAAGATTAAAATTAAAATATCAAGACGAACAAAAACATATTAATAAAAATAAAAGGATTTGTTCTACAAAATTTGGATTCATTCAAAAGGCCGCACTTAATGGCCTAGAAGGCTGCATGTGGCCTTAAGGCCCCCCCCCCCCCCCCCCCCCCCCCCCCAGGCTCCCCACCCCTGGATAAGAGCGTGGAAGAAGCTGTACTTGAATCTGCTGCTATGTTATCTCCATTTATCTAATATAAAATTTGGATGCTTGTTACTTTGAGATAATCTGATAATTTTGTTCCAACTATTCCTGATTTTGGCCTTGCAGTTATCTGAGAAAAATACTGATCACTTGACCAAGCATTTCTACCGCCGCAACTGGATTTGAACCAGTATTTGTGGATGATAAGTCAACATGTTAGACGGAGAAGTGACATTTCAAGTTTAATCCTGATGTGGGCAAGTTGACAAATGTTGGAGGGATAAATAAAACCAGGATATTGACCAGGAATGACAAGGGCCTAGAGACCACTGAGAAACACCCATACAAATCCAAGCGCAGGCTTTGCGATCGCTTCCCCCAACACCTCCGCTCGGTTCGCAATAACCAACCTGATCTCCCAGTGGCTCAGCACTTCAACTCCCCCTCCCATTCCCAATCCGACATTTCTGTCCTGGGCCTCCGCCATGGACGAGTGAGGATTGGGGGATTGTGAGGACCCACATTAAATTGGAGTAGCAGCACCTCATATTTCGCTTGGGCAGTTTACACCCCAGCGGTATGAACATTGACTTCTCCAATTTCAGGAAGTCCCTGCTTTCTCCTCCCCTTCCCAGCTCTCCCTCAGCCCACTGTCTCCGCCTCTTCCTTTCTTCTTCCCGCCCCCCCCCCCACCCTCACATCAGTCTGAAGGGTCTCGACCTGAAACGTCACCTATTTCCTTCGCTCAATAGATGCTGCCTCACCCGCTGAGTTTCTCCAGCATTTTTGTCTACATACAAATCCATAGATCCCTAAAGTCAGCAGCACACACAAAGACAGCATTTAGCATTCTTGTCATTAGCTACAGCATAGAATGCAAGTGAAGGGAGGCCTTGATACAGGGAGTTGATTAAGCCTTAAGTTGGAGGAGTGTGTGCAATTCTGATCTCCATACTGTGGGAAGGATGCCTTTGCACTGGAGACGATGCAGAGGAGATTCATCAGGATATTGCTCGGAAATGAATATTTCAATTACCAGCAAAGGCTGGCGAGATTTAAGTCGTCTTCCTTGAAAAAGAGTGCTGATTTATCAGACAATTCCTGCATCCGCCCACCTGTGACTGTGATGTCCCTGTAGATGACAACTCTCTGCTCAGCCCCTTCCCTATTCCCACTTCCGTGTGAACATCATTTCTTGCATCAGGTGCACACCCACTGTCAGGGCATCATATATATGTCACAGAAGGCTCACAAACCTTTTTGTTTCTTTGATGTAGAGGCCACTGAATCACCTCCCCAGTTACCAGCTTCAGCCATGATGTCGACAGACGTTCACAAACTCTGTAGCTCTGGAATAAACATTAACAGAACCATCAGGTGACAATTGAATGTGAAGGAAGACATTGCCTTGTGAACCAACAAACAGCGTTACTGTGCGGCGGAGATGTGGAAAACACCCCTTCCAAACAACAGACAATATGTGCAGGAGTAGGCCATTCGGCCCTTCGAGGCAGCATCACCATCCAATAGACAATAGGTGCAGGAGTAGGCCATTCGGCCCTTCAAGCCACCACCGCCATCCAATAGACAATAGGTGCAGGAGTAGGCCATTCGGCCCTTCAAGCCAGTATCACCATTCACTGTGATCATGGCTGATCATCCACAATCAGTACCCCGTTCCTGCCTTCTCCCCATATCCCCTGACTCCGCTATCTTTGAGAGCCCTATCTAACTCTCTCTTGAAAGCATCGAGAGAACCAACCTTCACTGCCCTCTGAGGCAGAGAATCCCACAGATTCACAACTCTCTGCGTGGAAACAAGATGGTAACCCCTGCAAATGAACAAACAAGAGAAGCAGCAGTAGACCACCTAGCTCTTCATGTCTGCCCTGTCATCCATAAGACTTTGTCTGATCTATCCAAGGCAGCAATTCATCATCTGTGCCAGATCCCTGAAGCTTTCAAACCCCCTGATCACCATATAGCTATTCCAGACCAAACACAGCCAATCCCCAACATCCACACCTCACCTGTTTGGAGGCTTCAACTCACAGAGAAAGAGGAAAAATATGTACGCACTGGTGGGGAATTACTATCACACTCCCAAAGGTTCGTCGAACGGCGTTACCGGGAGAGAGCTGGAGACGTCAGGTGCGAGGAGTGGCCCAGTAGGAGGGTGAACTGGGTTCATGCCTACAGCACCTTCAAAGTAGGTGGAGGCGTCCCACGGGACACAAAGATGGGTGAGGAGAGGGAGGTCGGTTCACAGGATCTGCACCAGGACATCGAGCTCACGGGCGGATCGGATTTGGACTTTGAAAATGGCGATGCCTGCATGTGTAATATGTGCTTTAAGAATTTCACTGTCCAGTTACATATTGAACTACTGAACTGTTGAACAAACATCTGTTCCTCTCAGCACTCAGCCCTCCAACTGATTCATCCTCAACACACAGGGATCATCCTGCTATCTTGCAGACATTCTCTATGATCATAGCTGAAAGATACAATTCTGCATTAAATGGTACTACTTCTGGTCCTGAACTATCAAACGTATTTGTTTATCTTACTGTTGTGTGTGATCGGGCGAAGTACAAATGACTACCATTTGTTACCAGTGTAATAAAGACAAAGTGGATTTACTTTATTGATTAAAATAGTGAATGCAGAAAACAGTGGAAGTGCAATGTTGGATGATCCATTATCAGAACTGGGATTGTAATCAAATGCTGCTCAAACTGCTGAGTGTTTCCAGCATGTTTCTATTTTAAATCCAGATCTTCTGGAATAGACATATTTTTTTTAAAATTCCATGCCCAAAAAACCGGTTGTGAAAGTCACACGTCATCCTACAGTGGTCAATAGATTGGTGCAAATTTCATATACCCACTCACATACCCAATAGTCCCAACTGATTTGAATAATGAAATGAGAACTGACATGTACAAAATGCATTCTGTGTTGCAAATCCGAAATCCTCAAAGTATGCTTTCCTTTTACGATTATTCTGCTGCAACTTCTCCTGGGATCACTGTCCCTCGGCCTACTCAAAATAAATGTTCACGCATGTAGTACATCCATCAAAGAGAATGCCTACAAGTCCTTGGTCAGGCTCAAATGGGTGTATTGTGGTTCCGTATGGGATCCTTTCAACAACAACAAGATCACCCTGGAGAAAGTACAACGCTGAGCAGCCCGCTTTGTATGTAATGACCACAAGCGCAAATCAAGCGTGAATAATATGCTGACCTCTCGGATGGGATACCCTAGAGCTCCGCAGAATCAGGCTAAGACTTATTGCAATTTACAAGGAGATTCACAAAAGCACACCGTCAAATCCGTCGTCATCCCAGAGCACCAACTGCCATGAAACAAGACAAAATAACGGTCCCTACATCATCAACTGGCTAAATTTCAATAAACCTTGCTACCAATATTCCCTTTACCCAAGGACGATAAGGGAATGGAATATGTTACCACCCAACACACGCGCCGCCCCGATGTTAACTCATTTAAAAAGGGGATTGAGCGACTAGATCTCCTCAACTTGGTGAAAAAGGCCCAGTTCAAAATGTAATCGCTCCTCTACTCACTCCGACCTGTGCCAGATAACCACTGATGAGCTGTTTGCGCAGTAATCAACTAGAACCAGAACCAGTCTTATCTGTGAGTGACCACCGGGCAAAAAAAATGTGCAACTGATAATTGAGGACGTTTTATCAGTAAAATTAACTGAAACTGTAAATAACAAGCTGACAGTTTCATTATGAAATAGTTCCCTAAACATTGAGCCATTTAGTTAGTGTAAAACAAACTGGGACATTAGCTTTGACTCCAGCAGACTGCTCAGCTCATTCAACACATCAAGTGTTGGTTACAACTTTATACAAGTGTGTGTGTGTGTGTGAGATGGATGTGCAGCTTTGACTCCAGCAGACTGCTCAGCTCATTCCACATAAAAGGTGTTGGTTACAACTTTATACAAGTGTGTGTGTGAGATGGATGTGCAGCATGAATCTCCAGCAACACATCCAATGACAAAACGCAGCAGCAGCAGCAGCTGTTGCTCAACATGACTTTCCTGCTTCAAACTATCACTGGGACACATTTACTCTCAACAATAAATTCAATGTGCTGCTGACAGACAAGAGCGAATCACATTCAATGGGGGAATTTAACCCAAGTCTCTCCCCAAGATTAGAGCCGGCCACTGGGGAGCGGCGACACAACACTCACCGATGGATGGATGGATGGAAGGATGTCAATCTGCTGTCCTCACTCCCCGGCCCAGAGTCTCCCCGCTCCCCACAGCGGGACCCCGCTCCCCCGGACTGGACAGTGGAGTCCCTCTCTTCTCAACTCACCTCTCCTCTCCCCCGCCGCCGCTGCAACAGGTCGGGCGGGCGGCAGGAAGGAAGGAAGGAAGCGCCGCCCATCCAGTGACTTGCCCGACTGTGCACATGCGCACTGCGGCATCATGGGGAGGCAGGGGCGGTGACAGATAATTTCCAGCAGAACAGTGAGCTGCGGATGAAAGATCAGAGAGCGAGGGTTAGCGAGCTGTAGATGTAGTGCACCCAACGTCACAACCGCCCTTCATAGTGGCGGCAACAATCCACCCCCTTCCCCCCTCACACACACACACACACACACACACAACTGTATTACACTCACTCCCGGGCCCCACAACTGTATTACACTCGCTCCCGGGCCCCACAACTGTATTACACGCGCTCCCGGGCCCCCCAACTGTATTACACTCACTCACGGGGCCCCACAAAACTGTATTTACACTCACTCCCGGGCCCCCACAAAACTGTATATTTACACTCGCTCCCGGGCCCCACAACTGTATTACACTCACTCCCCCCGGGGCCCCATCAACTGTATTACACCTCACTCCCCGGGCCCCCAACTGTATTACACTCACTCCCGGGCCCCACAACTGTATTACACTCACTCCCGGGCCCCACAACTGTATTACACTCACTCCCGGGCCCCACAACTGTATTACACGCGCTCCCGGGCCCCACAACTGTGTTACACTCACTCCCGGGCCCCACAACTGTATTACACTCACTCCCGGGCCCCACCAACTGTATTACACTCGCTCCCGGGCCCCACAACTGTATTACACGCGCTCCCGGGCCCCACAACTGTGTTACACTCACTCCCGGGCCCCACAACTGTATTACACTCACTCCCGGGCCCCACAACTGTATTACACACGCACTCCCGGGCCCAACAACTGTATTACACGCGCTCCCGGGCCCCACAACTGTATTACACGCGCTCCCGGGCCCCACAACTGTGTTACACTCACTCCCGGGCCCCACAACTGTATTACACGCGCTCCCGGGCCCCACAACTGTATTACACGCGCTCCCGGGCCCCACAACTGTGTTTCATACTCCCGACACTCAACTCCCGGGCCCCACAACTGTATTACACGCGCTACGTGGGCCCCACAAACTGTATTACACGCGCTTCCGACGGCCCCACAACTGTGTTACACTCACTCCCGGTGGTTTGCCCCAACAACTGTTTATACACACGGCCCCGGACCCCAACTGTATTACACTCACTCATCGTGCCTCACCGGTCGGGCCCCACAAACTGTATTACACTCACTCACTCCCGGGCCCCAAGCTGTATTACACTCACTCACTCCCGGGCCCCACAACTGTATTACACTCACTCACTCCCCGCCACAACTGTATTACTCTCACTCACTCCCGGGCCCCACAACTGTATTACACTCACTCACTCCCGGGCCCACAACTGTAATACTCACTCACCAAGTCCCGGCCCCCATTACACTCACTCCCGGGCCCCACAACTGTATATTACACTCACTTCCCGGGCCCCACAACTGTTAAATACACTCACTACCCCGGGCCCCACAACTGTATTACACGCACTCCCGGGCCCCTCACTCCCGGGCCCACAACTGTATTACACTCTGCTCCCGGGCCCCCACAACTGTATTACACTCACTCCCGGGCCCCACAACTGTATTACACTCACTCCCGGGCCCCACAACTGTATTACACTCGCTCCCGGGCCCAACAACTGTGTTACAAAAACGCGCTTTGGGGCCCCACAATACTGTATTACACTCGCTCCCGGTCCCCCCAGCTTTCAACGCCCGTTAACCTCCCGCCTCCCCCCCCACAGCCATTGATCGCCGCTGTTAACCGCCCCTACGCTGCCAGCTGTAAGCGACGGTAAAGTAGTGATGCGTGAATGTGAAGCAGCCGAGTTGTTGCCGCAAAAATACCGTGTGTGTCCCCGCTCTCTCTCTCAACTCCGAGCTACCAACTGAGGGAGCGCGAGCGTCGACAGTTTCCGGGTCCCGCGCATTGGGGGGTGGGGGGCGGTGACGTCACGCGGTCCCACGAGATGGGGGAGGGGGACGGTGACGTCACGCGGTCTTGCGCTTGTTGGGGGTGGGGGGCGGTGACGTCACACGGTCCCGCGCGCGTCATCCAAGTAAGATTGTTTCATATTTGTTTCAGAATGCTTCAATCTATAATAACTGAAATTTTCTTTCAGTTCTCATAATTTTGAAGAAAGTTATGGCGCTTTGACTGCCTTGATCACAGCTTTTGAGTTAAGTCAATCGAAAACAAATAGGGAATAAGATTCTATATTCGAAAATGAAAAATGGCCCCCATAACTTTTTTAATGCTGAAGAATATGAAAGTGAATTAGGTGTCCAAATTAAACTTCATTTTAATGCTTTATCTGATTCATTTTTGGCTTTATTGATGGGTTAAATTATATTAAAAATTGCAGATTTGATTTTTCAAATCTCAACATTTTGTAACATTGCTATAGTGTGACTGAGAAGCGGAGGGGACCTCTCACTATTCTCTCCTCCCTCTCGATTTCTTGTCCGCTCTCTCTCTCTGTCTGTCTGTCTGTCTCTCCCTTGTCTGTCTCAGGTGTGGGGCTCTCTCCCTCTCTCTGTGTCTGTCTCTCTCTCTCTCTGCCTCTTTCTCCCTTTCACACAGGTGTTGAGGGAACCTCAGGGAATCCCGTGACTTATGACGGGAGTCATTATCTCAGTCCCGAATACGACGGGGACTGAGATAATAGACAATAGGTGCAGGAGTAGGCCATTCGGCCCTTCAAGCCAGCACCGCCATTCAATGTGATCATGGCTGATCATCCACAATCAGTACCCCGTTCCTGCCTTCTCCCCATATCCCCTGAACTCCACTACGTTGAAGAGCCTATGTAGCCTCTCTTGAAAGTATCCAGAAAGCACCTCCACCACGCTTTTAAACAGAGAATCCCACAGATTCACAAAGTTATTGGGTGGAAAAGTTTCCCCTCATCTAAGTCCCAAATAGCCACAGATTCACAAATCTCTGGGTGGAAAAGTTTTTCCTCATGCTCAGCCCCGAATTAGCCACAGATTCACACTCTCTGGGTGGAAAAGTTTCCACTCATCTGTATCCTCGTCTCTGTTCTAAAGATAGTGAGCCTCCCCTGGGGTAGGAGGCATATACCCCCCTCGCCCTTCTGTTCTGACCACGGGGAGCATGTAGAGGGAACAGTATTGAGCATGCTTCAGTTTGAAAAGTAATTACAGAAATGTCCCCCGATGCCGAGAACAAAGTATATTGAAGTTTTAAACCCACACAAGGAGCTGATGGCTGCGAGTTACATGACACTTCATGCCTGGGCTGTCAACATCCTCACCTGCCTATGTCATCGAGTCACAGTGGAAACAGGCCCTTCAGCCCAACTTGCCCACACCGCCCAACATGCCCCATCTACACTAGTCATAGTGATACAGTGTGGAAACAGGCCCTTCAGCCAACTTGCCACGAAACTGACCAACATGCCTATCTACACACTAGTCCCCCACCCCGGAACAACATGCCACCGTCTACACTAGTCCCACCCCGACCAACAAGCCCCATCTACACTGAGTCCCACCCCGACCAATCATGGCCCTGGGCTCTACACTAGTCCCACCCCGACCAACATGCCCCGATCCTACACTAGATCCACCCCGACCAAACCCGCCCCCATCTACACTAGTCCCACCCCGACCAACATGTCCCCCCCATCTACACCTAGTCCACCCTGGCCAACAAGTCCCATCTACACTAGTCCCACCCCTGACCAACATGTCCCCGTCTACACTAGTCCCAATCCCCGTAGACCAACATGCCCACCTACACTAGCTCCACACCGACCAACATGCCCCGTCTACACTAGTCCCAACCCCACCAAACATTCCCCATCTACACTATCCCCAACCCCGACCAAAATTGAGCCCATCCTCAACACTAAGTCCCACCTTTCCACAGACCACCATGCTCCATCTACACTAGTCCCATAGGTGTATACAATGGGAGAGGGTGTGGGAGTGGAGCAAAACCGGCGAGGAGAGGTGGTGTCGGTCCCCCCCTCTCTCCCCTCCCCCCTTTCTCCTCTCTCCACACCTCCCCACTCTCTCTCTCCCCCTCCCCAGTCTCCCTCTCCCCCACTGCTTCTCCCCCCCTCCTCTCTTCCTCCATCCCGACCTTCTCTCTCCACCTCGCGTCCCCCTCCCCCCTCCTCTTCTCCCCCAACCCCATCTTCCCCCCTCCCCCTTCCTTTTCCCCCCCCTCACCCCCTTCATCTCTCCCCCTCTCCCTTTTCCCTCCTCCCCTTCCCTCCTCCCCTTCGTCCTCCCTCGCCGCCTCCCCCTTCTCCTCCCTCCCTCCTATTCCCCTTCTCTTTTTCCCCTGCCCCATCCTCCTCCCTCCCATTCTCTTTCTCCCCCTTCTCAACCTCACCCCTTTCTCTGCCCTCCCCTTCTCTCCTCCTTCCCCCCTTCTCCCTCCCCCTCCCCTTCCGCCTCTCCCCTCCCCTCCTCCTCCCCCCTCCCCTCCTCTCTCCCCTCCACTTTCTCTCTTCCCACTCCTTTTTCTCCCTTCCCCTCCTCTCCCCCTCCCTTTCCCGTTCTCCCGCCTCCCTCCCCTTCCTCTACTCACCCTCCCCCCGTGTCTCCTCTCTAATCTCCCCTTTCCTCCTCCCCTCTACTGCCCCTCACCCCTCCCCTTCTCCTTTCCCTCCCCCCTCCTCCCCTTCTCCTCTACCACCGCCCGCCCTTCTGCTCCCCGATGGATGGGTGTCAATCGGCTGTCACCCGCCCGCCCAGACAGCCGGTAGTTTAAGATGCCGCGTTGCATCACACCCGACTATCTTCAATGGGAGACTGCCAGTATTAAATGATGGCCGTCTATATCTCTCACCCCCATTGACTTCAACGGAGACAGCCAGTATTAAAGATGGCCGCCTATCAGCGTCACACACCCCATTGACCAACGGGAGACTGCCAGTATTAAAGATGGCCGTCTACATAGCTTTTCACCCCATTGACTTCAAAATGGAAACTGCCAGTATTATAGTGGCCGTCCTACAGCCTCACTTCACATTGACTTCACGGGAGAATGCCAGTATTACAAAAGATGCCGCCTAAGAGCTTCACACCCATTGACTTCAACGGGAGACTGCCAGTATAAAGATGGACGGCCTACAGCTTCACCTCATTGACTTCAACGGATACTGCCATATTAAAGTGCCGCCTACTATCAACACCCCCCCATTGCACTGTCCAACGGGAGACTGTCCAGTATTAAGATGCCGCCTATAGCCTTTCACAACCCCCATTGACTTCAACGGAGACTGCCCAGTATTGATAGATGGGCGGTCTACAGCTTCACCCCTCAATTAGACTTCAATTGGAACTGCAGTATAAAAGCATGGCCGCCTATAGCATCACCCCCATTCGACTTCAACGGAGACGCCAGTATTAAAGATTGGCCTCTAGCCTATAGCTTCACCCCCATTGACTTCAACGGAAAGCCGCCTAATGGCCCACTGGGTAGCGCGACACAGCACACACCCGACGACGGAACGGACGCAGTCCTGCGGTCCTCGTTTCCCCGCTCTCCCTGGGCTAGACATGGAGTCTCCTCTCCCGCTCCTCCCGACGCTGCAACAGGTGCGGGCGGTCGCGGAGCCGATGGAAGGAAGGAAGCGCCCGCCCAGCTACCGGTACTTGCCGACAGTGCAACAAATGCGTCACTGCGCAATCATGGGGGGGGGAGCAGCGCCGATTCCAGTCCTCCCGGAAAGGAAATTCAACAAAACCCACACATGCTGCAGGTCTGAGAGCAAACCCACACATGCTGCAGGTCTGAGAGCAAACCCACACATGCTGCAGGTCTGAGAGCAAACCCACACATGCTGCAGGTCTGAGAGCAAACCCACACATGCTGCAGGTCTGAGAGCAAACCCACACATGCTGCAGGTCTGAGAGCAAACCCACAGGCAAAGATCAGAGGAAATCAACCCTTCCATACAAGATGCTAAATCCACACATGTGACGGGGGGGATACTGTACTACCTAATCCCACACATGTGACGGGGGGGACACTGTACTACCTAATCCCCCCCACATGTGACTAGGGGGACAATGTACAACCTAATCCCCCCCACATGTGATTGCAGACACTGTACTAACTAATCCCCCCCACATGTGACGGGGGGGCACGGTACTACCTAACCCCCCCACATGTGACTAGGGGACACTGTACACGTAATCCCCCCCCACATGATGACGGGGAGGGGCACTCCCGGGGTACACTACCATAATCCCCCACACATGTGACTAGGGGGACACTGTAACACCTAATCCCCCCCCCCCACATGTGACTTAAGGGGGACATTGCACACCCAAATCCCCCCCACATGTGAATGCAGACACTGTACTAACCTAATCCCCCCCACATGTGAACTTGGGGAACACTGGCACCTAGCTAATCCCCCCACACTTGTGAACGGGGGACACTGTACTACCCCCTAATCCCCCCACGACATGTGACTAGGGACAGTGTACTACCAATCCCCCCCACTACTGTTGACAGGCGGACACTGTACCTCAACCTAACGTCCCCCCCACATGTGACTAGTGGACACCACTACCTAAGTCCCCCACACATGATGACTTTGGGGACATGTACTATCCTATAATCCCCTACACATGTTGACGCGGGTAAACATTGTAGTCTCTCTAACCTAAATCCCCACCACATGTGACGGGGGGACAAACGTACTACCTAACCTTCCACCCACTACCATGTGACTAGGGGACACTTGTACTGAACTAACCCCCCACATGTGACTGGGGAACATAACAAATGTACTAACCTAATCCCGCGCCCACAATGATGACGGGGGATACTGTACTAACTAATCCCCCCACATGTACTAGGGGGGGACACTGTACTACCTAATCCCCCCACATATGACGGGGGGAACACTGTACTAACTATCCCCCCACATGTACTAGGGGGACAAACTGTTACTCACCTAATCCCCGCACGTGTGACGGGACACTGTAGCCCCCCGAAAATACCCCACAACATTGAACGGGGGACACTGTAACCTACCTTAATCTCCCCTCACACATGTGACTAGGACATTGTACTACTTAATCCCCCACAACATGTGACTAGTGGAGGACACTGTTACTAACCTAATCCCCCACACATGTGACTGAGGGGGACACTGTACTCAACCTATATCCCCACACATGTGGAACCGGGGGACACTGTACTACTAATCCCACCCACATGTGACTAGGGGGACACTGTCCTACCTAATCCCCCCCACATGTGACCGGGGGGACCACTACTCTTACTACCGTACTCCCCACAAAGCATGGTGACGGGGACACTGCACCACTACCCCAACATTGAACGGGAAACTGTACTACTTAAACCCCCGGCCACATTGTAACGGGTACACTGTTATTAACCTAATCCCCCCACAGTGTGAACCGGGGGGACACTGTACTACCTAATCCCCCCACACACCATGTGACCAGGGGGACTTTGTAACTACCCAATCCACCCCACACAGTGACAGGGGGGAGGACACACTGGTACTACCTAATACACCCCACAAATTTACGGGGGGACACTGTATCATAACTAATCCCCCCACATTGACTAGGGGACACTGTACTAACCTAATCCCCCCCACAATGTGAACACGGGGACACTGTACTACCTAATCCCCCCACATGTGACTGGGGACACTGTACTACCTAAATTCCCCCCCACATGTGACATAGGCGGAAGACACTGTTACTACCTAATTCCCCACCGCCACACTGGTGACTAGGGAAGAGACACGTAACTAACCTAATCCCCCCCCAGCATGTGGACGGGGACACTGTACGACACTAACCCCCTCAATGTGACTAGGGACACTGTACTTTACCTAATCCCCACTCATGTGACGGCGGGAGGACACTTGTACTACCTAATCCCCCCACATGTGACATAGGGGGACACTGTACAACACCTAATCCCCCCCACACATGTGACGGGGGACACTCAACCACCGCGCCCCCACAAATGTTGACTAGGGGGAGACACTGGTCCTACCTAATCCCGCCCCACCGTGTGCAGGGGGGACACTGTACTACTAATCGCCTCCCCCCACATGTGAACTAGGGGGACACTGCGTCACTACCTAGTTCCCCCCCAATGTGTCGGGGGTTGACTGGAACTAATACCTAAGCCCCCTCCACATGTGTACTAGGGGTACACTGTACCAGCTAATCCCGCCCCACACATGACGGGGGACACACTGCACGGGTGGCCACAACCACTGGACACTGCCCCACCCACATGTGACTAGGGGGGACACTGTCCATACCTAATCCCCCCCCCATGTGACGGGGGGAACACTGTATTACCTAATCCCCACACATGTGGACGAGGGGAACACTGCACCACTACCCCCCACATGGACGGTGGGACACTGTACCACCTAATCCCCCCCACAACAAGTGACGGGGACACTGTACTACCCTAATTCCCCACACATTACAGGGGACACTGCACTACCAATCCCCCCCCCACATGTGACTGGGGGGGACCTGTATAACCTAATCCCCCGCACATGTGACTAGGGGGACTACTGTACTACCTAATCCCCCACACATGTGAACGGGGGACACCGTACTACCTAAACCCCCCTCACAGGTGACGGGGGACACTGTACTAAAACTAAATCCCCCCCACATGTGACGGGGGACAACTGTGACTACCCTAATCCCACACCCACATGTGACGGGGGACATAGTACACCTAACCCACCACATGTGACGGGGGACATTGTACCCCCTCATCACCCCCCACATGTGACGGGGGGACACTGTAGCCCCCACATCCCCCCCCATGTGACGGGGACACTGTACCCCTCATCTCCCTCATCCCCCCACATGTGACGGTGGGACACTGTACTACCTAACCCCACCACATGTTGACGGGGACACTGTAACCCCCTCATGATCCCCCCCCACATGTGACGGGGGCGGACACTGCGACCCCCTCATCGCCCCCCAACATTGTGACGGGGGGGACACCTGTAATAGGTACTACCTAATCCCCCACACAATGTGACGGGGGGGGACAACTGTACTACCCATAATCCCCCCACATGTGCCGGGGGGGACATTGTATCTAACTAACCCCGACCACAGTGACGTGGGGACACGTAACCCCCCTCATCCCCCCACAAACCCCACATGTTACGGGGGACACACTGTACCCCCCTCATGCCCCACCCCCACATGTGACGGGGACACGTAACTACCTTAATCCCCCCCACATGTTACGGGGGACTACTGTACTCACCTAATCCCACCCCCCATGTGACGGGGAACACCGCCGCGCGTCGCGCCTTTTGACCCTTTTCCCCAGAACATTCTCTCCCCCAACGGCCCCGCGCATCTCTGACTCCGACCCAACGCCGGGGCGTCTCCGCCGGTTTTATTTATTTGCTGTTTTCACACGTTCGATTGCGAAAATCTCTTTATTAATGTCTTCGATTGACAAAACTTTTTCCAAAAGGTAAAGGGAGACGATGAGTTTTCAATATTATTTATATTTGAATCATTCTTATTTAACAAGTCTCTCCGCTATTTGTTCTACGCACAAATTAACCGCGCATGTTCCCGTTTTAAAATATTCTCTTTTTTTACCCAGGACTCCGCGTTCGCCACTTTGAAGAGTCGTTGCTTTTCTGTGTTTAAACTAGTTGTTTGCCGATGTCCTCAGCCGTGTTTTGTCAATGTTATCTTTTTTATTTTCAATTTTAATTCGTTTTTAAAAATTCGTTTAGAAACTCTGCGCTTGTGTCTGATTCTGCTGTTTTAGACCAAGTGAGAAGTTTATTTCATTTCCTGATTTTCATTGACTTACTATAATTTTACATTAGACAAGTAATTTTTAAAAAATGTTAAAAAAAAACCCTTTAAAAATCTCGTATTTAAAAATTCTCTCTTTATTTCGTTTTATTTCACAGTTTTAAGAGTTCCTGTTTTTTGCTCCCGCTACATTCACCCAC
This sequence comes from Okamejei kenojei, assembly GCA_035221665.1. Classification (NCBI taxonomy): domain Eukaryota; kingdom Metazoa; phylum Chordata; class Chondrichthyes; order Rajiformes; family Rajidae; genus Okamejei; species Okamejei kenojei. The sequence goes on from JAVHYY010000694.1 coordinate 33,212, forward strand.
AGTTTATCACCGATTCTTTTAAACTCTTTTCATAGTTGAGTTTCGTTCTGGCAGGAAAGTCGGATTTTGAACATGATTGATCACTCATTGACAACGAAGATTTAAACAACATCATTGGTTTTGATTTCATTCTACAGAAAGGCTTCATTTTGAGTTTTCACTGACAAATTTTGATTTAAATAACAATTCAATTGGATACAAATTTCTAAGGTATTAACACAGATTACATTATTCAAACGCAAATTAAAATAACGATAAGAATTTATTCTAACATTCTTCTCCCCTTTGTAGATAACTGTCAGAACTTGGAAGCTAATGTTAACGCATAGTTTTTTGGTAACATGTATAAACTCAATATTATGGACAGAAATCGTTTAGGCTATCTCAGAAGTTCTTAAAATTAAACTAGACCCAACCAAAGATTAATAATATTAGGAGTTTCCGCATATCAACAATCTAATATTAACAGTAAACCAAAGAATTTCTTGAAACTACTAGCACTCTATG
>JAVHYY010000695.1:0-17147 GCA_035221665.1 Okamejei kenojei
CATAGAGAGATAGTATTCATGACTTGAGAATTCTAAGGGAGTCAGAGGTTTCGGGTAAAGTGGGGATGGTGGTGACTTCTTTACTCTGAGAGTGGTGGGTGGCTTTGTGTGGCAAGAGCTTCCAGCAGAAAGTGAAGTGGTGGAGGCAGTATCGATTTAACATTTAAGAGTAAAGTGAGTATAGGTATATGGACGTGAAGGGATATGGAGGTGATGGTCTGAGTGCAGGTAAATGTGGGGGAGGACTGAGGGAAAACGGGATGGTACTTTCTCGTCATGGTCGGCACGGTACTCTGGAAGGGCCGAGAGGGCCTGTTTCTGTGCTGTAATTGTTATATGGTTATAGGAATATGGATACATGGTTTTCAAATTTTTTTTACAAAATAAAATTCTGAACAAGTGTGTGGCACAATCAAAAGTATTCAGCCCCCTTGCGTTCAATAACTTTGTAGGAACCACCCTTCGCCTGCAAAATTACAGTCTCATGCAAGTCTTTTGGGGTACGTCTCTACCAGCTGTGCATCATCTAGAGACTGAAATTCTTGCCCATTCTCTTTGCAAAATAGTCAAGCTCAGTCGAATGATGGAGAGCGTCTGTGAACAGCAATTTTCAAGTCTTGGCCCAGGAGATACTCAATTGATTTTTGGTCTGACTTTTGACTGGCCATTCTAACACATGAGTTATGCTTGATCTAAACCATCCATTGTACTCTGGCTGTATGTTTAGGGTCATTGTCCTGCCGAAGGTGAACCCTCCGCCCCTAGCATCAACTTTTGCAGACAGTTTATCTTCCAAGATAGCCCTGATTGCCTCCATCCGTTTTCCCCCCTCCTTAACTCTGACCAGTTTCCCTGTCCCTGCTGAAGAAAAAGCATCCATAGCAAGATGCTGCCACCACCATGTTGTCCACAGTGGTGCTGGTGTTTCATGGTAGTCTGTCCACCACACATAGCGTTTTGCATTAGGCCAAAAACTTCAATTTTGGTCTCATCAGACCAGAGCACCTTCCGCCACATGTTCTGTGTCCCCCACATGGCTTGTGGCAAACTGCAAACGGAACTTCTTATTGCATTGTTCTGCCACACTTCCATAAAGGCCCAATTTGTGGAGTCACAACAATTAGTTGTCCTGTGTCAATCTCCCACCTGAGCTGTGGATCTCTGCACTCATCCAGATTTACCATGGGCCTCTTAGCTACCTTCCTCTGCTCAATGGCTACTCCTTGTGCCCTCCTTTCAGTTATTAGGTGGACAGTCATGTGCTTGGAATGGTTTGCAGTTGTGCCGTAACCCTTTTCCATTTTTCGGAGATGGATTGAACATGCTCCGTGAGATGTTTCTAAGCTGGGCTTTTTTTTTACAACCTAACCCTGCTTTTAAAAACCTTCTCCACAACTTTATCCCTGTCCTGTCTGGTGTGTTTCTTGGGTTCAAGAATGCCAGTTTTATTCACCTAAAGTTACTCTAACACAACCTCTGAGCCGCCACAGAACAGCTGAATTTATAATGAGATTAGATTAACCCCCAAGTGGACGCTATTTACTAATTAGTGAACTTCTCAAGGCAATTGGTTGCACTGATTTCACACATTAGAGGTATTTCCTTTTCTTCGGTAATTTCCACCCAGGAGAAGGATATTGAACTCTCGTGAGTTAAGGTAAGAGTAGTGTAGCTATGAAACTATGAGATTCAAAGAGGTAAGTACTTGACACTTTTTGAAAAATATAAAAGGGATAAGTCCTCCATGTCCTGACAGGATATTCTCCTAGGACATGAGGAAGTTAGAGTCGAAATAGTATGGGGGTAGGAGCTGTGACAGAAAAACTATTTCAAAATGTCATTAGAACCGGGAATAGTGCCAGAGGATTGGGGCGTACTGGCTCATTGTTGATCCCTTTGTTTAAAAAGGGTTTAAAGAATAAACCTGCTAGCAATTATAGAGACCTATTAGTTTGACGTCAGTGGTGGGCATATTAATGGAAAGAACTTAAGATAATCTATATAGCATCTGGATAAACAGGGTCATGATCATGGAAGGAACAGCCAACATGGGATTTTGTGCCTGGAAGGTCATGTTTGACAAACCTTCTTGAATTTTTTGAAGCGGTAACTAGGAAATTGATGAGGGTAATGCAGTGGAAGAGTTTTGTCTATATGGATGTCAGTAAGGCCTTTGACAAGGTTCCCCATGGAAGGTTGGTTAAGAAGGTTCAATCTTTTGGGTGTTAATTGCGGAGTAGCAAGATGGATTTCAACAGTGGCTGAATGGGAGATGACAGAGAGTAATGGTGGATGGCTGTTTGTCAGGTTTGGAATCCCGTGACCGGCGGCAGTGGGGTGCCCAGGGTATCTGTGTTGGGTCCACGTTGTTTGTTTTCATGTACATCAATGATCTGGATGATGGGGTGGACATTGGATAAGTAAGTATGCAGATGATACTAAGATAGGTGGTGTTGTGGATAATGAGGTAGATTTTTCAAAGTCTACAGAGAGATTTGGGCCATTTGGAAAAGTGGGCTGAAAGATGGCAGATGGAGTTTAATGCAGATAAGTGTGGAAAAAGTGCTAACATCTTGGCAGGACAAATCAAAATAGGACGTACATGTAAATGGTAGGGAATTGAGTAATGCTGTGGAACAGAGGAATCTAGGAATAACTGTGCATAGTTCCCTGAAGGTGGAATCGCATGTAGATAGGGTGGTAAAGAAATGCCTTTGGTGTGCTGCCATTATAAATCAGAGCATTGAATATAGGAGTATGGGAAGTAATGTTAAAATTGTACAAGGCATTGGTAAGACCAATTCTGGAGTATGGTGTACAATTTTGGTCGCCTAGTTATAGGAGAGGATGTCAACAAATAGAGAGTAGTGCAGAGGAGATTTACTAGAATGTTGCCAGGGTTCCAGCAACTATGTTACAGAGAAAGTTGAAACAAGTTAGGTCTTTATTCTTTGGAGCGCAGAAGGTTAAGGGGGGACTTGATTGAGGTTTTTAAAATGATGAAAGGATAGACAGAGTTGACGTGGATACGTTTTTCCCATTGAGGGTAGGGAAGTTTCAAACAAGAGGGCATGACATGAGATTAAGGGACAGAGATTTCGGGGTAACGTGAGGGGGAACCTCTTTACTCAGAGGGTGGTGGCTGTGTGGAATCAGCTTCCAGCAGAAGTGTGGAGCAGGATCGATTTTAACATTTAAGAGTAAAGTGGATAGTATATGGACGTGATGGGAATGGAGGGTATGGTCTGAGTGCAGGTAGATGGGACTAGGGGAAAACAAATGGTCGGCACGGACTGGAAGGGCCGAGAGGGCCTGTTTCCGTGCTGTAATTGTTATATGGTTATATGGAATATTGATACATGGTTTTCAAATTTTTTTTACAAATAAAAATCTGAAAAGTGTGGCACACAAAAGTATTCAGCCCCCTTGAGTCAATACTTTGTAGAACCACCCTTCGCTGCAATTACAGCTGCAAGTCTTTTGGGGTATGTCTCTACCAGCTTTGCACATCTAGAGACTGAAATTTTTGCCCATTCTTCTTTGCAAAATAGCTCAAGCTCAGTCAGATTGGATGGAGAGCGTCTGTGAACAGCAATTTTCAAGTCTTGCCAGAGATTCTCAATTGGATTTTGGTCTGGACTTTGACTGGGCCATTCTAACACATGAGTATGCTTTGATCTAAACCATTCCATTGTAGCTCTGGCTGTATGTTTAGGGTCATTGTCCTGCTGGAAGGTGAACCTCCGCCCCAGCATCAAGTCTTTTGCAGACAGGTTTTCTTCCAAGATTGCCCTGTATTTGGCTCCATCCGTTTTCCTCATTAACTCTGACCAGTTTCCCTGTCCCTGCTGAAGAAAAGCATTCCCATAGCATGATGCTGCCACCACCATGTTTCACAGTGGTGATGGTGTGTTCAGTGTTAGTCTTCCACCACACACATAGCGTTTTGCATTTAGGCCAAAAACTTCAATTTTGGTCTCATCAGACCAGAGCACCTTCCTCCACATGTTTGCTGTGTCCCCCACATGGCTTGTGGCAAACTGCAAACGGAACTTCTTATGGCTTTGTTCTTGCCACACTTCCATAAAGGCCCGATTTGTGGAGTGCACAACTATTAGTTGTCCTGTGGTCAGATTCTCCCACCTGAGCTGTGGATCTCTGCAGCTCATCCAGAGTTACCATGGGCCTCTTAGCTTCTTCTCTGATCAATGCTCTCCTTGCCCGGCCTGTCAGTTTAGGTGGACAGTCATGTCTTGGTAGGTTTGCAGTTGTGCCGTACTCTTTCCATTTTCGGATGATGGATTGAACAGTGCTCCGTGAGATGTTCAAAGCTTGGGATTTTTTTTACAACCTAACCCTGCTTTAAACTTCTCCACAACTTTATCCCTGTCCTGTCTGGTGTGTTTCTTGGGTTTCATGATGCTGTTTATTCACTAATGTTCTCTAACAAACCTCTGAGGCCGCCACAGAACAGCTGTATTTATATTGAGATTAGATTACACACAAGTGGACTCTATTTACTAATTAGGTGACTTCTCAAGGCAATTGGTTGCACTGGATTTTATTTAGAGGTATTTCTTTTCTTCGGTATTCACCAAGGAGAAGGATATTGAACTCGGTGAGTTAAGGGGAAAGAGTAGAGTAGCTATGGAAACTATGAGATTCAAAGAGGAGGAAGTACTGACACTTTTGAAAAATATAAAAGTGGATAAGTCTCCAGGTCCTGACAGGATATTCCCTAGGACATTGAGGGAAGTTAGTGTAGAAATAGTAGGAGCTATGACAGAAATATTTCAAATGTCATTAGAAACGGGAATAGTGCCAGAGGATTGGCGTACTGCGCATGTTGTTCCATTGTTTAAAAAGGGTTTAAAGAATAAACCTAGCAATTATAGACCTATTAGTTTGACGTCAGTGGTGGGCAAATTAATGGAAAGGATACTTAGAGATAATATATATAAGCATCTGGATAAACAGGGTCTGATCAGGAACAGCCAACATGGATTTGTGCCTGGAAGGTCATGTTTGACAAACCTTCTTGAATTTTTTGAAGCGGTAACTAGGGAAATTGATGAGGGTAAAGCAGTGGATGTTGTCTATATGGATGTCAGTAAGGCCTTTGACAAGGTTCCCCATGGAAGGTTGGTTAAGAAGGTTCAATCTTTGGGTGTTAATGGCGGAGTAGCAAGATGGATTCAACAGTGGCTGAATGGGAGATGTCAGAGAGTAATGGTGGATGGCTGTTTGTCAGGTTGGAATCCGGTGACCAGTGGGGTGCCTCAGGGATCTGTGTTGGGTCCACTGTTGTTTGTCATGTACATCAATGATCTGGATGATGGGGTGGACAATTGGATAAGTAAGTATGCAGATGATACTAAGATAGGTGGTGTTGTGGATAATGAGGTAGATTTTCAAAGTCTACAGAGAGATTTGGGCCATTTGGAAAAGTGGGCTGAAAGATGGCAGATGGAGTTTAATGCTGATAAGTGTGAAGTGCTACATCTTGGCAGGACAAATCAAAATAGGACGTACATGGTAAATGGTAGGGAATTGAGGAATGCTGTGGAACAGAGGGATCTAGGAATAACTGTGCATAGTTCCCTGAAGGTGGAATCGCATGTAGATAGGGTGGTAAAGAAAGCCTTTGGTGTGCTGGCCTTTATAAATCAGAGCATTGAATATAGGAGTAGGGAAGTAATGTTAAAATTGTACAAGGCATTGGTAAGACCAATTCTGGAGTATGGTGTACAATTTTGGTCGCCTAGTTATAGGAAGGATGTCAACAAAATAGAGAGAGTGCAGAGGAGATTTACTAGAATGTTGCCAGGGTTCCAGCAACTATGTTACAGAGAAAGGTTGAACAAGTTGGGTCTTTATTCTTTGGAGCGCAGAAGGTTAAGGGGGGACTTGATTGAGGTCTTTAAAATGATGAAAGGGATAGACAGAGTTGACGTGGATACGTTTTTCCCATTGAGGGTAGGGAAGTTTCAAACAAGAGGGCATGACATGAGAATTAAGGGACAGAGGTTTCGGGGTAACGTGAGGGGGAACTTCTTTACTCAGAGGGTGGTGGCTGTGTGGAATGAGCTTCCAGCAGAAGTGGTGGAGGCAGGATCGATTTTAACATTTAAGAGTAAAGTGGATAGGTATATGGACGTGAAGGGAATGGAGGGGTATGGTCTGAGTGCAGGTAGATGGGACTAGGGGAAAATAAATGGTCGGCACGGACTGGAAGGGCCGAGAGGGCCTGTTTCCGTGCTGTAATTGTTATATGGTTATATGGTTATATGGTATCAGAGTAAAGGGGGCTGAATCATTTTGCACGCCACACTTTTCAGTTTTTTATTTGTAAAAAAATTTGTAAACCATGTATCATGTTCCTTCCACTTCACAATTGTGCGCTACTTTGTGTTGGTCTATCACATAAAATCCCAATAAAATACATTTATGTTTGTGGGTGTAACGTGACAAAATGTGGAAAAGTTGAAGGGGTATGAATACTTTTGCAAGTCACTGTACATCAATGATTTAGATGAAAGGATTCAAAGGAATATTAGCAAATTTGCAGATGACACAAAGCTGGGTGACAGTGTGAACTGTGAGGAGGATGCTATGAGAATACATAGAAACATAGAAAATAGGTGCAGGAGGAGGCCATTTGGCCCTCCGAGCCAGCACCGCCATTCATTGTGATCATGGCTGATCATCCGCTATCAATAACCCGTGCCTGCCTTCTCCCCATATCCCTTGACTAGCCCCTAGAGCTCTATCCAACTCTCTCTTAAATCCATCCAGTGATTTGGCCTCCACTGCCCTCTGTGGCAGGGAATTTCATAAATTCACAACTCTCTGGGTAAAAAAAGTTTTTTCTCACCTCAGTCTTAAATGACCTCCTCTTTATTCTAAGGTTGTGGCCCCTGGTTCTGGACTCGCCCAACATTGGGAACATTTTCCATGCATCTATCTTGTCCAGTCCTTTTATAATTTTATATGTTTCTATAAGATCCCCCCTCATCTTTCTAAACTCCAGTGAATACAGGGTGACTTGGACAAGTTAGGGGAGTGGGCAGATGCATGGCAGGTGGTTTAATGCGGATAAATGGGAGGTTATCCACTTTGGTAGGAAAAATAGGAAGGCAGATTGCTATCTAAATGGCGTCGTTGGGAAAAGGGGAAGTACAACGGGATCTGGGGGTCCTTGTACGTCAGTCTATGAAAGTAAGCATGCAGGTACAGCAGGCAGTGAAGAAAGCGAATGGCATGTTGGCCTTTATAACAAGAGGAATCGAATATAGGAGCAAAGGCGACCTTCTGCAGTTGTATAGAGCCCTAGTGAGACCACACCTGAAGAATGGAGCAGCTGGGCTTGTACACTCGGGAATTTAGAAGGATGAGGAGGTTCTCATTCAAACAAATAAGATTGTTAAGGGTTTCGACACGCTAGTGGGAGGAAACACGTTCCCGATGTTGGTGGAGTCCAGAACCAGGGGCCACAGTTTAAGAATAAGGAGTAAGCCATTTAGAATGGAGACGAGGAAACACTTTTTCTCACAGAGAGTGGTGAGTCTGTGGAATTCTCTGCCTCAGAGGGTGGTGGAGGCAGGTTCTCTGTATGTTTTCAACAGAGAGCTAGGTAGGGCTCTTAATGATAGCAGAGTCAGGGGATTTGGGGAGAAGGCAGGAACGGGGTACTGATTGGGGATTATCAGCCATGATCACATTGAATGGCGGTGCTGGCTCAAAGGGCCGAATGGCCTATTCCTGCACCTATTGTCTAATGCACTTCCCTCGCTGCCGCTCCCCTAGCCTTGCTTATATTCATTGATAAATTGCCTAACTTACCAATTTATAAACCAAATTCTTCAGTTTTAAATTGTTTGTCACTTGTGACTCACTCCTAACAAGGGAGTATTATAGAGCATACAATATGGTTACCTGTGCCCTATTGGGTTCTTCCTGAACTGTTTATTGAGCTTGCTTTTCTTCAGGAAAAAGATAAGCGCGAGGTGACTCCAAGAATAGTGGAATATCTTAATTCAATCAGTGAGAGCACTTTGATTGTTTTTACAGATGGATCTAAAGATCCAGTTAGTGGGAGAGGGTTACACAAAAAGCTGGAGAAACTCAGCGGGTGCAGCAGCATCTAAGGAGCGAAGGAGATAGGCGACGTTTCGGGTCGAGACCCTTCTTCAGACTGGTCAGGGATCAGGGAAACGAGAGATATAGACGGTGATGTGGAGAAATAAAGAACAATGAATGAAAGATATGCAAAAAAGTATCGATGATAAAGGGAACAAGCCATTGTAAGCTGTTTGTGGTGTGAAAATGAGAAGCTAGTGCGACTAGGGTGGGGGAGGGAGATAGAGATAGAGGGAATGCCAGGGCCTGAGGGCTGAGGGAGAGGTGGGGAGGGGGAGGAGACAGCAAGGGTTAACAGAATTGAGAAAATTCAATGTTCAAGCCCAAAGGATGCAGACTCCCCAAGCGGAATATGAGGTGCTGTTCCTCCAAATTGCGGTGTTGCTCACTCTGGCCGTGGAGGAGGCCCAGGACCGAGAGGTCGGATACGGAATGGGAGGGGGAGTTGAAGTGCTGAGCCACCGGCAGGTCGGGTTGGTTTTTGCGGACCGAGCGGAGGTGTTCGGCGAAACGATCGCCAAGCCTCCGCTTGGTCTCACCGATATAGATCATCTGGCATCTGGAGCAGCGGATGCAGTAGATGAGGTTGGAGGAGGTGCAGGTGAACCTCTGTCGGACCTGGAAGGACTGCTTGGGTCCCTGAAAGGAGTGGAGGGGGGAGGTGAAGGGACAAGTGTTGCATTTCTTGCGGTTGCAAGGGAAAGTGCCCGGGGAAGCGGTAGAGCGGGAGGGGAGGGAAGAATTGACAAGGGAGTTGCGGAGGGAGCGGTCTTTGCGGAAGGCAGACGGGGGGAGATGGGAAGATGTGGCGGGTGGAGGGGTCACGTTGGAGGTGGCGAAACTGGCGGAGGACTATGTGTTGTATTTGCCGGCTGGTGGGGTGAAAGGTGAGGACCAGGGGGACTCTGCCCTGTTTGCGAGTGGGGGAATGGGGAGAGAGGGCAGTGTTGCGGGGTATGGAGGGGACCCTGGTGCGAGCCTCATCAATAGTGGGGGAGGGGAATCCCCGTTCTCTGAAGAATGAGGCCATTTGTGATGACCTGGTGTGGAACACCTCATCCTGGGAGCAGATGCGGCGTAGACGGAGGAATTGGGAATAGGGGATGGAGTCCTTACAGGAAGCAGGGTGGGAGGAAGAGTAGTCCAGGTAGCTGTGGGAGTCAGTTGGTTTGTAGTGGATGTCGGTCAGAAGTGTATCACCTGCAATAGAGATGGTGAGGTCAAGGAATGGTAGGGAAGTGTCGGAAATGGTCCAAGTGTATTTGAGTGCCGGATGGAAGTTGGTGGTGAAATGAATGAAGTCAGTCAGTTGTGTGTGGGTGCAGGAGGTGACACCAAAGCAGTCGTCGATGTAACGGAGGTAGAGGTCGGGGATGGGGCCCTGGTACGCCGAGAACAAGGATTGTTCGACGTACCCAACAAAGAGGCAAGCGTAGCTGGGGCCCATGCGTGTGCCCATAGCTACGCCTTGTGTTTGGAGGAAATGGGAGGAATCAAAAGAGAAGTTATTGAGGGTAAGGACCAACTCCGCTAGGCGGAGGAGGGTGTCAGTGGACGGGTATGGGTTGCTCCTCTGGTCGAGGAAGAACCGGAGGGCTTTGAGACCGTCCTGGTGGGGGATGGAGGTGTAGAGTGACTGGACGTCCATGGTAAAGATGAGAGGATGGGGGCCTGGAGAATGGAATGCACGGAGCCGACGGAGAGTGTCTGAGGTGTCTTGAACATAGGTGGGGAGGGATTTAACAAAGGGGGATAGGATGGCGTCAAGGTATGTAGAAATGTGTTCGGTGGGGCACGAACAGGCAGAGACAATGGGTCTGCCAGGGCAGTCGGGTTTGTGGATTTTGGGATGAAGGTAAAATCGGGCCGTGCGGGGCTGGGAAACGATGAGGTCGGGGGATCGGGGGGGTAGAGAGCCTGAGCTGATGAAGTCGGTTATGGTGCTCGAGATGGTGGCCTGGTGTTCGTCAGTGGGGTCATGGTCCAGGGGTAAGTAGGAGGAGGTGTCCGAGAGTTGGCGCGCGGCCTCCGCTTTGCGCGCGGCCTCCGCGATCGACGCGCCAGACTACCACGGCACCTCCCTTGTCGGCGGGTTTGATAACCCAGTCTGGGTTGTTACGGAGTGAGTCGATGGCAGTACGTTCGGGGGTGGAGAGATTGGAGTGAGACAGGGGAGTGGAGAAGTCGAGGCGGTTGATGTCCCGACGGCAGTTCTGGATAAATAGTTCTAGAGCCGGAAGGCTACGAGGGGGGGGTCCAAGTGGAGGGGGTACGTGGGAGACAGGAAAAGGGATCATCAGTGGGGGGCGAGGACTTCTTCCCGTGGAAGAACGCTGTGAGGCGGAGGCGACGGTAGAAGAGCTCCAAGTCGTGGTGGGCGCGGAACTCATTGAGGTGGGGACGGAGGGGGACAAAGGTAAGACCTCTGCTGAGGACAGACCATTCGGTGTGTCGGAGAGGGGGAGGTCCGAGGGGATGGTGAACACGCGGCAAGGATGGGGGTTGTGGCCGGAGGAAGGCAGGTGAGTGAACTGAGGACGGAGCGTTGTGTGGTGGAGGGTGGTCAGGGGGTGGGGGGGTATGGGGGCTGTGGTGTGGGTGGGGAAGAGCAGGGGTTACATGGTAGGGGGGGGGATGGGGAAGACCTAGTGGAATAGCCACTAAGGTTACTGGGGCTGGGGGAGACGGGCACTAGGACCCAGTGCCGTTAAAGACAGAGCGGTGGGAGGAGTTAGCAACGTGGAGGCTTCAGGCCCACTGCAGAGTCCAGTCTGCAGGTGAGGCGACGGCTGTGGGCTGCTGGAGGGCGGTGGAGTGTCGTGGGTCGGCGGGCAGTGGAGTCGGGGTTGGTGGGCGATGCGTTGGAGGTCCCGGTGGGCGGGTGGTCGGTCCGCCCGGTGAGGCGGCGAGATGAGTGGCGTGCTGTGCGGCGGCCATGTTCGCGGAGCCCGGTCCGGCGGCGATGCAAGGTGAGGCGGGTGCGGCTGTGGTCTTCGGTGGGCCCAGTGCACTGGCGATGCTGGATGGGCCCAGTGCGGAGATGGAGTTAGGTGGTCCCAGGGGACGGCGAGGTTCGGCAGTCGCATTGTGCTGGTGATGGGCGGTGGAATCGGAGTGGGGGAGATAAACACAGTTATCGGGCAGGCAGCGGGGCTGGGCATCATCAGTAGGCAGGTGGAGGTCGGCGGCAGCATCGGCGTGGAGGTCGGTGAAGGTGGCGTCCTGGTGAGTCCTGGAGGCGCTCCTCGTGGACAAGATGGCGTCGGGGTACTCAGGCCGGCGGCTCGGGCAAGAGTTGGGGCCCGGGGCCTGCGGGCGGTCGAGTCGGGGATTGTCGGTGACTGGAACGGCCTGGAGGCGGGCTAATTTCAGGTCCTTGGTGGAGGTAAGGTGGGACAGGAATTGTTGATTGAAGCGGTGGATCTTCCGGAGGATGTAGTGTAGTTGGGGTCCGTTGCAAGTCTGGGTGAGTGAGGCCGAAGTTTCGGGAGAAGTTAGTGGAGAGCTGGGTTTGGAGTGTATGTGGAGCAGCTTGGGTTGAAGATTGGCCGAAGCATTTCTGATGGAAGCTCTGTTCTCATGACTGAATTAATGGCAATTCAATGGGCTCTATGGTGGATTGAGGAAGCCAGTTTTAGAGAAGTCATTATCTGTTCTGATTCTGCAGCTGCTCTTGAAACTTTAAGAGTAGGGAAATCTAACGCTCGTCCTGACATTCTAAATGACATCTTGAGTGTGTTTTCTAGAATTGGGTTTGTGTGTAACATCACTTTTTGCTGGGTTCCCGGCATGCTGGGGTGAGGGGAAATGAGCAGGTGGACCTCATAGCAAAGGAGAGTTTAAGAAGAGAAATATATATCCATGTATCATTGGGGAGAGTGGAACTGAGAGAAATAATTAAAGAGGGCTTAACAAAAGAATGGCAGAGAGGATGGGAAAAGGAAGTCAGGGGTAGACACTACTTTTCTGTACAAGCTGAAGTTAGAAAAATATGTTTCTGTACATCTCTGTCCCGTAGGGACTCAGTTAGACTGTGTAGATTGAGGTTGGGACATTGTGGGTTATATTACTGTTTGTGCATTGTAGGGAAATGTTTCTGGCTTGTGTGAATGTGGGAGTAAGGAGACAGTTAAGCATGTTTTCCTAGAATGTAAAAAGTATAGGGTAGAAAGAAAGGCATTGTTTGCTAGACTGACAGGACTTGGAGTTGAGGCTTTTTCTGTTTTATCTTTGTTTGGACACAGTGAGAAACATCAGTTGATATCCAGGGCTGTTCTTCAATTCCTGCATGTTACAGGACTGTATGTAAGAGTTTAGTTCAAACTGTGACCTGTGGAGGGCAGTAATAGGCTTAGCAGCGTCTACACTGTCGGAATCCTATAAGAAGAAGTAGCAGAATCCATGGCTGAGAGGAGAGGGGAAAGGGGGAGGTGAGTGGAGAGGGGTGCGGGAGAAGAGGGGAGGAACGAGAGAGTGGGAGGGGAGAGGAGGGGTGGAAGAGGGAAGGGGAGAGGTGGAGGGACAGTGGAGGGGAGAGTGGAGGGGGAGAGTAGAATGGAGCGGGGATAGAGGAGGGGGAGAGAGGGAGAAAGGGGAGGGAGAGGGGAAGAGTGTGGAGAGAGGTAGCAGGAAGTGGTTCAAGAGAGAGGGGAAGGGGGTGGGTGAGAGGGTTCGGGGAGGGGGAGAGAGGGTTGTGGGAATGGGAGAGAGGGGAAGAGGGGGAGGAAGGGGGAGGGAGTGGGGAAGAGTGGGGAGGGAGGGAAGAGTGGTGGGGAGGGAGGGGGTGGGGGAGGGGGGTGGGGAGGAGAGAAGTGGAAGAGTGGGAGGGAGGGGTGGAAGTGTGACAGGGAGGGGGAAAGGAGGAAGAGTGGGTAGGGAAAGGGGTGGGGAGATTGGGAGGGAGGGAGGGGAAGAGAGGAAGAGGGAGGGAGAGAGGTGGTGAGGAGAGGGGTGGGGAAGGGAGGGAGAGGGGTGGATGGGGGTGAAGAGAAGGAGGGGGGAGTGGTGGAAAAGGGAGAGAGGGGTAGGGAAAAGGGGTGGGGAGGGGAGGGGGAATTGGAGGGGGAGAGAAAGGGGTGGGGTAGGAGAGGGGTTGGGAAGGGGGAGAGAAGTGGGAAGGAGGGGTAGGGGGGATGGAGGGGTTTGGAAGAGGGAACAGAGGGCTAGGGGGAAGGTGGTGGGGGAAGGGGGGTGGAGGAGAGAGGGATGGGGATTTGGGGGAGGTTTAACTCGCCGATCCTCCTGACTTTCTTTCTTGTTTCTTTTAACATTTTTCATTTATTCGGCTCTCTCTTTCGTTCTTTTTACCTTATTCCTCTATTTTACTTTCCCTCTTTTTTCTCAATTTATTTCTTTTACTCTCTTCTCTTTCTTTATCTTTATTTAATCTTTCTCTTTATTTTCCTTTTATACTCTACTATTCCTCTAGGATTTCTTTCTTTTTTCGGCTTTTACATTTTCTATTATTCCTAATTCTTCTTTCTTTTTCTCTATTATTCCCCCCTTTTCTCTTTTACTTTCCACTTTTTATTTTCTTTCTTTTTTCCATTCTTTTTTTCTCTCCTTTTGATTTTTACTTCTCTTTTAATTTTCCTTTTTCTCTCCTATTTCCTTCTTGTTAACTTTTTCATTTTTTACTTTTTCCTATTAGTTTCCCTATTTCCATTTGGGGAGGTTTTTCCTTATTATTTTTTTTCCTTTTTTATTCTCTTATACTTCTTTCAGGAGGTTTTCCTTCTTCTCTCTTTCATTTTCCTTCTTCTATCTTTAATTTTAGTAAAGAGGTACTTTTCTTTGTCGCTTTATTATCTTTTTTCTTTTTTCCTCCTCTTCATTAATGTTTTCTTCCTTCTTGCTCTTTTCTTTTACCCTCTTATACTTTTCTTTTATCTTCTTCCTTTTTTTTTTAACACTTCTCTTCCTATAGGATATATATCTTTCCCTATTTTTTTCTTTTTTACTTTTTACCTTTTTGATTTTTTCTCTCTTTCCTTTTTATTTCTTTTCTTCTCTGTTACTCTTTTATCTTCTCATTTTCTTTCTCTTATATTGTTAAACTTCTTTTCTTTTCATTTTCTTTCTCAATTACTTTTTTTCCGTATTTAATTTCTCTTTTCAATTTTCTATTTATTTTGATACTCTCTTTATTCTTTTTCCCTTTTATTTCTTCTTCTCTTATATTTTTGATTTTTCATTTTCTCTCTTTCTATTTCTCCCTATTACTTAATCATATTTAATTTTCTTTCTTTTTTCCTAATTTTTTTTCCTTTTTTTTATTTAATTGTTCGTTCTCATTTCTTTCATTCTCTCATCATTTCTCCTCCATTCTTTCTATTTCCTCTGATTCGTTTTATACTTTTCCTCTATTTTTCCTTCAACTCTCTTCTTTCCTTTTCTTACTTCTTTCTTTCGTTTCATTTTTGTCTCTCTTCACTTTTACTCTCTCATTTTTCTCCACCAATTCACTTCATCGTTGTTCTTTCATGTATTCTCATCCTTTCTTTCTAATACTAAATACTAAAATTAAACACTTACTACAAAAACCACAATTAAAAAACAAAAAACACAAACAAACAAACAACCAAAACACACCAAAAACACACAAATAAAACCAAAACAAAAACCAAAAACAAAAAACAAAACACACAAACAAAAACCAACAACAAACAAACAACCACAAAACACAATACCAAAACCCAAACCAAAAACACCCAACCAACAAAAAAACACCAAAACACAACAAACACACAACAAAAACACACAAAAACAAAAAACCAAAAAACACACCACAACACACAAAACACACAAAAACCACAACACCCCAAACACAACAAAAAAAACACACAAACCCAAACCAAAACCAAAAACCAACCACAACCAAAACAAACAAAAACCCCCCCCCCCCCAAACAAACAACCAAAAACAAAACACAAAACACAACACAAACCACAAAACAACACACAAAACAAAAAACACACACAAAACAAAAAAACCCCCCCCCCCCCCCCCCCACACACAACAACACAAAAAACAACCACCCCCAAACACCCCAACACAAAACCCACACAAACCAAAAAACAACAACACAACACACACAAAAACACCAAAACACCAACCAACCAACCCAAAACCCCCCCCAACAAAACAACAAAAAAAAACCCAAAACAACCAAAACAAACAACAATACCACTAATAACATCTACACAAACAAACAAACAACTCAAAACCAACCACAACACCACACACAAAAACAACATACAAAAAACAATACAACACAAAACACAAAAAAAAAAACAAACACACCCCCCAACAAACCCCCCTTAAATTTACTCTTATTCATTATACCTATATCAAATCAACACAATATCAATTCTTCTTATCTCTCTTATTCTCTTTTTCTCATTTTCTCTCCATCTTTATTTTTCTCATTTTATATCTCCTTTTTACTTAACTCTCTTTTTCTTTATTTACTACCTTTTTATTTTTTTATTTTATTTGCCTCTTTTGTAGTCTGTTTGAAATTTCTCTTTTATTTTATTCCTCTTTTCTTTATCTTTTGTCTATAGATTATTTTTCTTGAGATTAGTGTCTCGCAATTGTCTTCTCTAATATTGCTTTTTCTTTTCTAGTTTTTTTTCTGTGTTTCTATTCTTTTTTTATGTTTTAGTATTATTGTTTTATTTTCATCTAATTTATTTTATATTGGTTATCGTATTAATTCTATTTTCTATCTAGTCACTTTTTTTTCTCTCTCGTTATTTTTTTTTCTCATTTTATTACTCCATGTTTCGAGATACATATCTATTATCAAACAATATTACCATTAATTAAAATAATATAATAAAAATTAATAAATATCAATCTAATCCAAAAAAATTGGTAAACAAAAAAAATCAAATCAAAAAATATATCATATAAAAATATAAGATTATAACAAAAATGAAGGATGATTAACAAAATGTGATATATTATTCTCAAATCTCAAAACAACATATACATTACACTACAATTAAATTTACACACCACCAAAAAAATAAAATATTAAAAAAGATAAAAAAACAACTTATCAACTAAACATAATATAATTACATAATAAAAACAAGACCAAATAAAACCTATCACTCATACATATTAACTATATAAACTATACGAAATAATAAATACAACTATAAAAATCATTAACATAATACTAACATACCAACAACTACTAAAAATTTCCAAATTTTCGCCAAAATAAACAACTATAAACATATGAACTAAAATTGGCTATTATTCAAGAAAACATAAAAATAAATAAATACTAATAAAATATAAAAATATAATACTACCTAATACATTAAATATAATAAAAATTGGGAAATACACTAAATGAAATCATATAAAACTTACAAATAAATGCTAAACAACAATTAACAAAAAAAATATAAAATTTTTAATTTATATAAAGTAAAAAAATACAACAAAAACAATATAAAAAAAAATCAAAAATATAATTCCTATAAACAAAATTATCAAAATAATATTCCACTTTATAACAAAACATCAAAAAATTTAACAAACTAAATCTACTCCCTAACCAAATAATAAAACTTAAAATCTATAAAAATAAAATATAAACCCCAACATATTTTAAATATAAACAAATAACACATAAAACAAAAATATTAATTTACCAAAACCCTCAAAAATAACCTAAATAACCCCACAAACCAAAAAAAAATATCACCAAAAAAACCCACTCAAACACTAAAACCCAACAAAAACCCGTACCTTACAAACCCATTACACCACAAAAATCCCACACCCCCACACAACACCCAACCACCACACCACAACACCAACACCCACCACAAACACCAACCCACACCCCAATCAATACACACCACCACAACATCACCCCCCCAACCACCCAAAACAATTTACACAAACCCCACACCAAAATCACCACAACACACACAAAATCACACCCACAATACATCCCACCCAACCACCCCACACACCCCTTCAAC